>OX463233.1:23010531-23011933 GCA_949820135.1 Sylvilagus floridanus | reverse complement strand
AACCCTAGTCCTAGCCCTAGCCCTAACCCTAACAATAACCCTAACCCTGGCCCTAAACCTAGCCCTAGCCCTAGCCCTGGATTTTGCCCTAGCCCTAGTCCTAGCACTAACCCTAACCCTAACACTAACCCTAACCCTAGCCCTAACACTAACCCTAGGCGTACCCTATCCCTAACCCTAACCCTAGCCCTAGCCCTAGCCCTAGCCCTAAATCTAACCCTAACCATAGCCCTAGCCCTAGCCCTAGACCTAGCCCTAACCCTAACCCTAACCCTAGCCCTAACCCTAGCCCTAACCCTAACCATAACCCTAGCGCTAACCCTATACCTAGACCTAGCCCTAGCCCTAGACCTAACCCTAACCCTAACCCTAACCCTAAACCTAGCCCTAGCCCTAGCCCTAGCCCTAACCCTAACCCTAACCATAACCCCAACCCTAGCCCTAGCCATAGCCATAGCTCTAACACTAAATCTAACCCTAGCCCTAGCCCTGACCATAACCCTAACACTAGCCCTAACCCTAACCCTAACCCTAACCCGAGCCCTAGTCCTAGCCCTAGCCCTAGCCCTAGCCCTAACCCTAACCCTAGCCCTAGCCCTAGCCCTAAGCCTAACCCTAGCCCTAAACCTAACCCTAACCCTAACCCTAACCCTAGCCCTAGCCCTAACCCTAACCCTAACCCTAGCCCTAGCCCTAACCCTAACCCTAACCCTAGCCCTAGCCCTAGCCCTAACCCTAACCCTAGCCCTAAACCTAACTCTAACCCTAACCCTTAACCTAGGCGTACCCTAACCCTAACACTAACCTAGCCGTAGCCCTAGACCGAGCCCTAACCCTAACCCTAAGCCTAAACTTAACCCTAACTCTAACCCTAGCCCTAACCCTAACCCTAACCCTAACCCTAGCCCTAGCCCTAGCCCTAGCCCTTGCCTAGCCCTAGCCCTAGCACTAACCCTAGCCCTAGCCCTAGCCCTAGCCCTAACCCTAAACCTAGCCCTAGCCCTAAACCAAACCCTAACACTAACCCTAAACCTAGCCCTAACCCTAGCACTAACCCTAACACTAGCCCTAACCCTAACCCTAAACTTGGCCCTAGCCCTAGCTCTAGCCCTAGCCCTAGCCCTAACCCTAACCCTAACCCTAACCCTAGCCCTAGCCCTAACCCTAGCCAGAGTCCTAACTCTGAACCTAACCCTAACCCTAGCCCAAACCCTAACCCTAGCCCTAACCCTAACCCTAAACATAGCCCTAGCCCTAGCCCTAACCCTAACCCAAACCCTAACACTAGCCTTAGGCCTAGCCCTAACCCTAACCCCAACCCTAACCCTAGCCCTAGCCCTAACCCTAGCCATAGCCCTAACTCTGAACCTAACCCTATCCCTAGCCCTAACCCTAACCCTAG
>OX463233.1:23000531-23003031 GCA_949820135.1 Sylvilagus floridanus | reverse complement strand
CCCTAACCCTAACCCTAACCCTAGCCCTAAACCTAGACCTAGCCCTAACCCTAACCCTAGCCCTAACCCTAACCCTAAACCTAGCCCTAGCCCTAGCCCTAACCCTATCCCTAACCCTAACACTAACCCTAGCCCTAGCCCTAGCCCTAATCCTAACCCTAACCCTAGCCCTTGCCCTAACGCTAACCCTAGCCCTAGCCCTAGCCCTAACCCTAACCCTAACCCTAACGCTAGCCCTAACCCTAACCCTAACCCTAGACCTAACCCTAACCCTAGCCCTAACCCTAACCCTAAACCTGGCCCTAGCCCTAGCCCTAGCCCTAACCCTAACCCTAACCCTAACCCTAACCCTAAACCTAGCCCTAACCCTAACCCTAACCCTACCCTAGCCCTAGCCTTGCACTAGACCTAGCCCTACACCGAGCCTAACCTTAACGCTAACCCTAAACCTAACCCTAACCCTAGCCCTAAACCTAACCGTAGCCCTAACCCTAAACCTATACCTGGCCCTAGCCCTAACCCTAGCCCTAAACCTAGCCCTAACCCTAACCCTAACTCTAGCGTTAACCCTAGACCTAGCCCTACCTCTAGCCCTAGACCTAACCCTAACCCTAACCCTAAACCTAACCCTAAATCTAGCCCTAGCCCTAGCCCTAGCCCTAACCCTAACCCTAAACATAGCCCCAACCCTAGCCCTAGCCATAGCCCTAGCCCTAACCCTAAACCTAATCCTACCCTAGCCCTAGCATTAACCCTAACCCTAACACTAGCCCTAACCCTAACCCTAACCTTAACCAGAGCCCTAGCCCTAGCCCTAGCCCTAGCCCTAACCCTAACCCTAACCCTAGCCCTAGACCTAGCCCTAACCTCACCCTAGCCCAAACCTAACCCTAACCCTAATCTAACCCTAACCCTAGCCCTAGCCCTAACCCTAACCCTAACCCTAACCCTAGCCCTATCCGTAACACTAACCTAGCCCTATCCCTAGCCCTAATCCTAACCCTAGCCCTAAACCTAACTCTAACCCTAACCTTAACCCTAACCCTATCCCTAGCCGTAGCCCTAGCCCTAGACCAAGCCCTAACCCTAACCCTAACCCTAAACATAACCCTAACCCTAGCCCTAGCCCTTGCCCTAACCCTAAACCTAACCCTAACCCTAGCCCTAGCCCTAGCCCTAGCCCTAACCTTAACCCTAAACCTAGCCCTAGCCCTAGTCCTAGCCCTAATCCCTAGCCCTAACCCTAACCCTTAGCCTAGCCCTAGCCCTAACCTTAGCCCTAGCACTAACCCTAAACCTAACCCTAACCCTAGCCCTAACCCTAACCCTAACCCTAACCCGAGCCCTAGCCCTAGTCCTAGCCCTAACCCTAATGCTAACCCTAATCCTAGCCCTAGCCCTAACCCTAACACTAACCCTGGCCCTAACCCTAACCCTAGCCCTAACCCTAACCTTAGCCCTAGCCAAGCCCTAGCCCTAGCCCTAACACTAACCCTAACCCTAAACCTAGCCCTAAATCTAACCCAAACCCTAGCCCTAACCCTAACTCTAAACCTAGCCTTAGCCCTCACCCTAACCCTACCAATAATCCTATCCATAAACCAAACCCTGCCCTAACACTGACCCTGACCCTAACCCTAACCCTAACCCTAGCCCTATCCCTAGCCCTAGCCCTAACCCTAAACCTAACCCTAGCCATAGCCCTAGCCCTAACCCTAACCCTAACCCTAGCCCTAGCCCTAGCCCTAACCCTAACCCTAGCCCTAAACCTAACCCTAACCCAAACCCTAGCCCTATCCCTAGCCCTAGCCCTAACCCTAACCCTAACACTAGCCCTAGCCCTAGCCCTAACCCTAACCCTAACCCTAGCCCTAGCCCTAGCCCTAACCCTAACCCTAGCCCTAAACCTAACCCTAACCCTAACCCTAAACCTAGGCGTACCCTAACCCTAACCCTAACCCTAGCCCTAGCCCTAGACCGAGCCCTAACCCTAACCCTAAACCTAAACCTAACCCTAACACTAACCCTAGCCCTAACCCTAACACTAACCCTAACCCTAACCCTAGCCCTAGCCCTAGCCCTAGCCCTTGCCTAGCCCTAGCCCTAGCACTAACCCTAGCCCTAGCCCTAGCCCTAGCCCTAGCCCTAGACCTAACCCTAACCCTAGCCCTAGCCCTAGCCCTAGCCCTAGCCGTAGACCTAATCCTAACCCTAACCCTAGCCCTAGGCTAGCCCTAGCCCTAGCCCTATCCCTAACCCTAACCCTAACCCTAGCCCTAGCCCTAGCCCTAGCCCTAGCCCTAGACCAAGCCCTATCCCTAACCCTAACGCTAAACCTAACCCTAACCCTAGCCCTAACCCTAAACCTAGCCCTAGGCCTAGCCCTAGCCCTAGCCTTAACCCTAACCCTAACCCTAACAATAGCCCTAGCCCTAGCCCTAGCCCTAGCCCTAGCCCTAAGCCTAACCCTAACTCTAGCCCTAGCCCTAGACTTGCCCTA
>OX463233.1:22993031-22998031 GCA_949820135.1 Sylvilagus floridanus | reverse complement strand
CTAGCCCTAGACCAAGCGCTATCCCTAACCCTAACCCTAAACCTAACCCTAACCCTAGCCCTAACCCTAATCCTAGCCCTAGGCCTAGCCCTAGCCCTAGCCCTAACCTTAACCCTAACCCTAACAATAGCCCTAGCCCTAGCCCTAGCCATAACCCTAACCCTAACCCTAACCCTAGCCCTAGCCTTAGCCCTAGCCCTAACCCTAACCCTAACCCTAACCCTAACCCTGGCCCTAAACCTAGCCCTAGCCCTAGCCCTGGCTTTTGCCCAAGCCCTAGTCCTAGCACTAACCCTAACCCTAACACTAACCCTAACCCTAGCCCTAACCCTAAAACTAGGCGTACCCTAACCCTAACCCTAACCTTAGCCCTAGCCCTAGCCCTAAAACTAACCCTAACCATAGCCCTAGCCCTAGCCCTAGACCTAGCCCTAACCCTAACCCTAACCCTAGCCCTAACCCTAACCCTAACCCTAACCCTAGCGCTAACCCTAGACCTAGCCCCATCCCTAGCCCTAGACCTAACCCTAACCCTAAACCTAACCCTAAACCTAGCCCTAGCCCTAACCCTAACCCTAACCATAACCCCAACCCTAGCCCTAGCCATAGCCCTAGCCCTAACCCTAAACCTAACCCTAGCCCTAGACCTAGCCCTGACCCTAACACTAACACTAGCCCTAACCCTAACCCTAACCCTAACCCGAGCCCTAGCCCTAGCCCTAGCCCTAGCCCTAACCCTAACCCTAACCCTAGCCCTAGCCCTAGCCCTAACCCTAACCCTAGCCCTAAACCTAAACCTAGCCCTAACCCTAACCCTAACCCTAGCCCTAGCCCTAGCCCTAGCCCTAACCCTAACCCTAACCCTAACCATGGCCCTAGCCCTAACGCTAACCCTAGCCCTAACCCTAACCATAAACCTAGCCCTAGCCCTAGCCCTAACCCTAACCCTAACCCTAACACTAAACCTAGCCCTAGCCCTAGCCCTAGCCCTAACCCTAACCCTAACCCTAACCCTAGCCCTAGCCCTAGCCCTAGCCCTAGCCCTATCCCTAACCCTAGCCCTAGCCCTAGCCCTAGCCCTAGCCCTATCCCTAACCCTAACCCTAACCCTAGCCCTAGCCCTAGCCCTAGCCCTAGCCCTAGCCCTAGACCAAGCCCTATCCCTAACCCTAACCCTAAACCTAACGCTAAACCTAGCCCTAAACCTAATCCTAGCCTTAGGCCTAGCCCTAAGCCTAACCCTAGTCCTAACCCTGACCCTAGCCCTAGGCCTAGCCCTAGCCCTAGCCCTAACCCTAACCCTAACCCTAGCCCTAAAACTAGACCTAGCCCTAACCCTAACCCTAGCCCTAACCCTAACCCTAAACCTAGCCCTAGCCCTAGCCCTAACCCTATCCCTAACCCTAACACTAACCCTAGCCCTAGCCCTATACCTAACCCTAACCTTAACCCTAGCCCTAGCCCTAGCCCTAGCCCTAGCCCTAGACCAAGCCCTATCCCTAACCCTAACCCTAAACCTAACCCTAACCCTAGCCCTAACCCTAATCCTAGCCCTTGGCCTAGCCCTAGTCCTAGCCCTAACCCTAACCCTAACCAAAACAATAGCCCTAGCCCTAGCCCTAGCCCTAACCCTAACCCTAGCCCTAGCCCTAGCCCTAGCCCTAACCCTAACCCTAACCCTAACCCTGGCCCTAAACCTAGCCCTAGCCCTAGCCCTGGCTTTTGCCCTAGCCCTAGTCCTAGCACTAACCCTAACCCTAAAACTAACCCTAACCCTAGCCCTAACCCTAAAACTAGGCGTACACTAATCCTAACCCTAACCCTAGCCCTAACCTTAACCCTTGCCCTAGCCCTAGCCCTAACCCTAAAACTAGGCGTACCCTAAACCTAACCCTAGCCCTAGCCCTAGCCCTAACCCTAACCCTAACCCTAACCCTAGCCCTAGACCTAGCCCTAGCCCTAGCCCTAGACCAAGCCCTATCCCTAACCCTAACCCTAAACCTAACCCTAACCCTAGCCCTAACCCTAATCCTAGCCCTAGGCCTAGCCCTAGCCCTAGCCCTAACCCTAACCCTAACCCTAACAATAGCCCTAGCCCTAGCCCTAGCCCTAACCCTAACCCTAGCCCTAGCCCTAGCCCTAGCCCTAACCCTAACTCTAACCCTAACCCTGGCCCTAGACCTAACCCTAACCCTAGCCCTAACCCTAACCCTAAACCTAGCCCTAGCCCTGGCCCTAACCCTAACCCTAACCCTAACCCTAGCCCTAGCCCTAGCCCTAGCCCTAGCCCTAGCCCTAGATCTAACCCTAAACCTAACCCTAGCCATAGCCCTAGCCCTAGGCCTAGCCCTATCCCTAACCCTAACCCTAACCCTAGCCCTAGCCCAAGCCCTAGCCCTAGCCCTAGACCAAGCGCTATCCCTAACCCTAACCCTAAACCTAACCCTAACCCTAGCCCTAACCCTAATCCTAGCCCTAGGCCTAGCCCTAGCCCTAGCCCTAACCTTAACCCTAACCCTAACAATAGCCCTAGCCCTAGCCCTAGCCATAACCCTAACCCTAACCCTAACCCTAGCCCTAGCCCTAGCCCTAGCCCTAACCCTAACCCTAACCCTAACCCTAACCCTAACCCTGGCCCTAAACCTAGCCCTAGCCCTAGCCCTGGCTTTTGCCCTAGCCCTAGTCCTAGCACTAACCCTAACCCTAACACTAACCCTAACCCTAGCCCTAACCCTAAAACTAGGCGTACCCTAACCCTAACCCTAACCCTAGCCCTAGCCCTAGCCCTAGCCCTAAAACTAACCCTAACCATAGCCCTAGCCCTAGCCCTAGACCTAGCCCTAACCCTAACCCTAACCCTAGCCCTAACCCTAACCCTAACCCTAGCGCTAACCCTAGACCTAGCCCCAGCCCTAGCCCTAGACCTAACCCTAACCCTAACCCTAACCCTAAACCTAGCCCTAGCCCTAGCCCTAACCCTAACCCTAACCATAACCCCAACCCTAGCCCTAGCCATAGCCCTAGCCCTAACCCTAAACCTAACCCTAGCCCTAGACCTAGCCCTAACCCTAACCCTAACCCTAACCCTAGCCCTAGCCCTAGGCCTAACCCTAACCCTAGCCCTAAACCTAAACCTAGCCCTAACCCTAACCCTAACACTAGCCCAAGCCCTAGCCCTAGCCCTAACCCTAACCCTAACCCTAACCCTGGCCCTAGCCCTAACCCTAACCCTAGCCCTAACCCTAACCATAAACCTGGCCCTAGCCCTACCCCTAACCCTAACCCTAACCCTAACACTAAACCTAGCCCTAGCCCTAGCCCTAGCCCTAACCCTAACCCTAACCCTAACCCTAGCCCTAGCCCTAGCCCTAGCCCTAGCCCTAGACCTAACCCTAACCCTAACCCTAGCCCTAGCCCTAGCGCTAGCCCTAGCCCTATACCTAACCCTAACCCTAACCCTAGCCCTAGCCCTAGCCCTAGCCCTAGCCCTATACCAAGTCCTATCCCTAACCCTAACCCTAAACCTAACCCTAACCCTACCGCTAACCCTAATCCTAGCCCTAGGCCTAGCCCTAGCCCTAGCCCTAACCTTAACCCTAACCCTAACAATAGCCCTAGGCCTAGCCCTAGCCCTAAGCCTAACCCTAACTCTAGCCCTAGCCATAGCCCTAGCCCTAACCCTAACCCTAACCCTAACCCTGGCCCTAAACCTAGCCCTAACCCTAGCCCTGGCTTTTGCCCTAGCCCTAGTGCTAGCACTAACCCTAACCCTAACACTAACCCTAACCCTAGCCCTAACCCTAAAACTTGGCGTACCCTAACCCTAACCCTAACCCTAGCCCTAGCCCTAGCCCAAGCCCTAAAACTAACCCTAACCATAGCCCTAGCCCTAGCCCTAGACCTACCCTAACCCTAACCCTAAACCTAGCCCTAACCCTAGCCCTAACCCTAACCCCAACCCTAGCGCTAACCCTAGACCTTGCCCTAGCCCTAGCCCTAGAGCTAACCCTAACCCTAACCCTAACCCTAAACCTAGCCCTAGCCCTAGCCCTAACCCTAACCCTAACCCTAACCCAAACCATAACCCCAACCATAGCCCTAGAATAGCCCTAGCCCTAACCCTAAACCTAACACTAGCCCTAGCCCTAGCCCTGACCCTAACACTAACAATAGCCCTAACCATAACCCTAACCCTAACCCGAGCCCTAGCCCTAGCCCTAGACCTAGCACTAGCCCTAACCCTAACCCTAGCCCTAGCCCTAGCCCTAAGCTTAACCCTAGCCCTAAACCTAACCCTAACCCAAACCCTAGCCCTATCCCTAGCCCTAGCCCTAACCCTAACCCTAACCCTAGCCCTATCCCTAGCCCTAACCCTAACCCTAACCCTAGCCCTAGCCCTAGCCCTAACCCTAACCCTAGCCCTAAACCTAACCCTAACCCTAACCCTAAACCTAGGCACCCTAACCCTAACCCTAGCCCTAGCCCTAGACCGAGCCCTAACCCTAAACCTAAACCTAAACCTAACCCTAACCCTAACCCTAGCCCTAACCCTAACCCTAACACTAACCCTAGCCCTAGCCCTAGCCCTAGCCCTTGCCTAGCCCTAGCCCTAGCACTAACCCTAGCCCTAGCCCTAGCCCTAGCCCTAGACCTAACCCTAACCCTAGCCCTAGCCCTAAACCTAACCCTAACCCTAACCCTAAACCTAGACCTAACCCTAGTACTAACCCTAACACTAGCCCTAACCCTAACCCTAAACTTGGCCCTAGCCCTAGCCCTAGCCCTAGCCCTAACCCTAACCCCAACCCTAACCCTAACCCTAGCCCTAGCCCTAACCCTAGCCATAGCCCTAACTCTGAACCTAACCCTAACCCTAGCCCTAACCCTAACCCTAACCCTAGCCCTAACCCTACACCTAAACCTAGCCCTAGCCCTAGGCCTAAACCTAACCCTATCCCTCTCACTAGCCCTAGGCCTAGCCCTAACCCTAACCCTAACAC
>OX463233.1:22985531-22990531 GCA_949820135.1 Sylvilagus floridanus | reverse complement strand
GCCCTAGCCCTAACCCTAACCCTAACCCTAGCCCTAGCCCTAGCCCTAACCCTAACCCTAGCCCTAAACCTAAACCTAGCCCTAACCCTAACCCTAACCCTAGCCCTAGCCCTAGCCCTAGTCCAAACCCTAAACCTAACCCTAACCCTGGCCCTAGCCCTAACCCTAAACCTAGCCCTAACCCTAACCATAAACCTAGCCCTAGCCCTAGCCCTAACCCTAACCCTAACCCTAACACTAAACCTAGCCCTAGCCCTAGCCCTAAACCCTAACCCTAACCCTAGCCCTAGCCCTAGCCCTAGCCCTAGCCCTATCCCTAACCCTAACCCTAGCCCTAGCCCTAGCCCTAGCCCTAGCCCTATCCCTAACCCTAACCCTAACCCTAGCCCTAGCCCTAGCCCTAGCCCTAGCCCTAGCCCTAGACCAAGCCCTATCCCTAACCCCAACCCTAAACCTAACGCTAACCCTAGCCCTAAACCTAATCCTAGCCTTAGGCCTAGCCCTAAGCCTAACCCTAGCCCTAACCCTGACCCTAGCCCTAGGCCTAGCCCTAGCCCTAGCCCTAACCCTAACCCTAACCCTAGCCCTCAACCTAGACCTAGCCCTAACCCTAACCCTAGCCCTAAACCTAACCCTAAACCTAGCCCTAGCCCTAGCCCTAACCCTATCCCTAACCCTAACACTAACCCTAGCCCTAGCCCTAGCCCTAATCCTAACCCTAACCCTAGCCCTAGCCCTAACGCTAACCCTAGCCCTAGCCCTAACCCTAACCCTAACCCTAAAGCTAGCCCTAACCCTAACCCTAACCCTAGACCTAACCCTAACCCTAGCCCTAACCCTAACCCTAAACCTGGCCCTAGCCCTAGCCCTAGCCCTAACCCTAACCCTAACCCTAACCATAACCCTAAACCTAGCCCTAACCCTAACCCTAACCCTACCCTAGCCCTAGCCTTGCACTAGACCTAGCCCTACACCGAGCCTAACCCTAACGCTAACCCTAAACCTAACCCTAACCCTAGCCCTAACCCTAATCCTAGCCCTAGGCCTAGCCCTAGCCCTAGCCCTAACCCTAAACCTAACCCTAACAATAGCCCTAGCCCTAGCCCTAGCCCTAAACCTAACCCTAACCCTAGCCCTAGCCCTAGCCCTAGCCCTAACCCTAACCCTAACCCTAACCCTGGCCCTAGCCCTAACCCTAACCCTAGCCCTAACCCTAACCCTAAACCTAGCCCTAGCTCTAGCCCTAGCCCTAACCCTAACCCTAACCCTAACCCTAGCCCTAGCCCTAGCCCTAGCCCTAGCCCTAGCCCTAGACCTAACCCTAACCCTAACCCTAGCCCTAGCCCTAGCCCTAGCCCTAGCCCTAGCCCTAGCCCTAACCCTAACCCTAACCCTTGCCCTAGCCCTAGCCCTAGCCCTAGCCCTAGACCAAGCGCTATCCCTAACCCTAACCCTAAACCTAACCCTAACCCTAGCCCTAACCCTAATCCTAGCCCTAGGCCTAGCCCTAGCCCTAGCCCTAACCTTAACCCTAACCCTAACAATAGCCCTAGCCCTAGCCCTAGCCATAACCCTAACCCTAACCCTAACCCTAGCCCTAGCCTTAGCCCTAGCCCTAACCCTAACCCTAACCCTAACCCTAACCCTGGCCCTAAACCTAGCCCTAGCCCTAGCCCTGGCTTTTGCCCAAGCCCTAGTCCTAGCACTAACCCTAACCCTAACACTAACCCTAACCCTAGCCCTAACCCTAAAACTAGGCGTACCCTAACCCTAACCCTAACCTTAGCCCTAGCCCTAGCCCTAAAACTAACCCTAACCATAGCCCTAGCCCTAGCCCTAGACCTAGCCCTAACCCTAACCCTAACCCTAGCCCTAACCCTAACCCTAACCCTAACCCTAGCGCTAACCCTAGACCTAGCCCCATCCCTAGCCCTAGACCTAACCCTAACCCTAAACCTAACCCTAAACCTAGCCCTAGCCCTAACCCTAACCCTAACCATAACCCCAACCCTAGCCCTAGCCATAGCCCTAGCCCTAACCCTAAACCTAACCCTAGCCCTAGACCTAGCCCTGACCCTAACACTAACACTAGCCCTAACCCTAACCCTAACCCTAACCCTAGCCCTAGCCTTAGCCCTAGCCCTAACCCTAACCCTAACCCTAACCCTAACCCTGGCCCTAAACCTAGCCCTAGCCCTAGCCCTGGCTTTTGCCCAAGCCCTAGTCCTAGCACTAACCCTAACCCTAACACTAACCCTAACCCTAGCCCTAACCCTAAAACTAGGCGTACCCTAACCCTAACCCTAACCTTAGCCCTAGCCCTAGCCCTAAAACTAACCCTAACCATAGCCCTAGCCCTAGCCCTAGCCCTAACCCTAACCCTAACCCTAGCCCTAGCCCTAGCCCTAACCCTAACCCTAGCCCTAAACCTAAACCTAGCCCTAACCCTAACCCTAACCCTAGCCCTAGCCCTAGCGCTAGCCCTAACCCTAACCCTAACCCTAACCCTGGCCCTAGCCCTAACCCTAACCCTAGCCCTAACCCTAACCATAAACCTAGCCCTAGCCCTAGCCCTAACCCTAACCCTAACCCTAACACTAAACCTAGCCCTAGCCCTAGCCCTAGCCCTAACCCTAACCCTAACCCTAACCCTAGCCCTAGCCCTAGCCCTAGCCCTAGCCCTATCCCTAACCCTAGCCCTAGCCCTAGCCCTAGCCCTAGCCCTATCCCTAACCCTAACCCTAACCCTAGCCCTAGCCCTAGCCCTAGCCCTAGCCCTAGCCCTAGACCAAGCCCTATCCCTAACCCTAACCCTAAACCTAACGCTAAACCTAGCCCTAAACCTAATCCTAGCCTTAGGCCTAGCCCTAAGCCTAACCCTAGCCCTAACCCTGACCCTAGCCCTAGGCCTAGCCCTAGCCCTAGCCCTAACCCTAACCCTAACCCTAGACCTAAAACTAGACCTAGCCCTAACCCTAACCCTAGCCCTAACCCTAACCCTAAACCTAGCCCTAGCCCTAGCCCTAACCCTATCCCTAACCCTAACACTAACCCTAGCCCTAGCCCTATACCTAACCCTAACCTTAACCCTAGCCCTAGCCCTAGCCCTAGCCCTAGCCCTAGACCAAGCCCTATCCCTAACCCTAACCCTAAACCTAACCCTAACCCTAGCCCTAACCCTAATCCTAGCCCTTGGCCTAGCCCTAGTCCTAGCCCTAACCCTAACCCTAACCCTAACCAAAACAATAGCCCTAGCCCTAGCCCTAGCCCTAACCCTAACCCTAGCCCTAGCCCTAGCCCTAGCCCTAACCCTAACCCTAACCCTAACCCTGGCCCTAAACCTAGCCCTAGCCCTAGCCCTGGCTTTTGCCCTAGCCCTAGTCCTAGCACTAACCCTAACCCTAAAACTAACCCTAACCCTAGCCCTAACACTAAAACTAGGCGTACACTAACCCTAACCCTAACCCTAGCCCTAACCTTAACCCTTGCCCTAGCCCTAGCCCTAACCCTAAAACTAGGCGTACCCTAAACCTAACCCTAGCCCTAGCCCTAGCCCTAACCCTAACCCTAACCCTAACCCTAGCCCTAGACCTAGCCCTAGCCCTAGCCCTAGACCAAGCCATATCCCTAACCCTAACCCTAAACCTAACCCTAACCCTAGCCCTAACCCTAACCCTAATCCTAGCCCTAGGCCTAGCCCTAGCCCTAGCCCTAACCCTAACCCTAACCCTAACAATAGCCCTAGCCCTAGCCCTAGCCCTAACCCTAACCCTAGCCCTAGCCCTAGCCCTAGCCCTAACCCTAACTCTAACCCTAACCCTGGCCCTAGACCTAACCCTAACCCTAGCCCTAACCCTAACCCTAAACCTAGCCCTAGCCCTGGCCCTAACCCTAACCCTAACCCTAACCCTAGCCCTAGCCCTAGCCCTAGCCCTAGCCCTAGCCCTAGATCTAACCCTAAACCTAACCCTAGCCATAGCCCTAGCCCTAGGCCTAGCCCTATCCCTAACCCTAACCCTAACCCTAGCCCTAGCCCAAGCCCTAGCCCTAGCCCTAGACCAAGCGCTATCCCTAACCCTAACCCTAAACCTAACCCTAACCCTAGCCCTAACCCTAATCCTAGCCCTAGGCCTAGCCCTAGCCCTAGCCCTAACATTAACCCTAACCCTAACAATAGCCCTAGCCCTAGCCCTAGCCATAACCCTAACCCTAACCCTAACCCTAGCCCTAGCCCTAGCCCTAGCCCTAACCCTAACCCTAACCCTAACCCTAACCCTAACCCTGGCCCTAAACCTAGCCCTAGCCCTAGCCCTGGCTTTTGCCCTAGCCCTAGTCCTAGCACTAACCCTAACCCTAACACTAACCCTAACCCTAGCCCTAACCCTAAAACTAGGCGTACCCTAACCCTAACCCTAACCCTAGCCCTAGCCCTAGCCCTAGCCCTAAAACTAACCCTAACCATAGCCCTAGCCCTAGCCCTAGACCTAGCCCTAACCCTAACCCTAACCCTAGCCCTAACCCTAACCCTAACCCTAGCGCTAACCCTAGAACTAGCCCCAGCCCTAGCCCTAGACCTAACCCTAACCCTAACCCTAACCCTAAACCTAGCCCTAGCCCTAGCCCTAACCCTAACCCTAACCATAACCCCAACCCTAGCCCTAGCCATAGCCCTAGCCCTAACCCTAAACCTAACCCTAGCCCTAGACCTAGCCCTAACCCTAACCCTAACCCTAAACCTAGCCCTAGCCCTAGGCCTAACCCTAACCCTAGCCCTAAACCTAAACCTAGCCCTAACCCTAACCCTAACCCTAGCCCAAGCCCTAGCCCTAGCCCTAACCCTAACCCTAACCCTAACCCTGGCCCTAGCCCTAACCCTAACCCTAGCCCTAACCCTAACCATAAACCTGGCCCTAGCCCTACCCCTAACCCTAACCCTAACCCTAACACTAAACCTAGCCCTAGCCCTAGCCCTAGCCCTAACCCTAACCCTAACCCTAACC
>OX463233.1:22975531-22980531 GCA_949820135.1 Sylvilagus floridanus | reverse complement strand
TAGCCCTAGCCCTAGCCCTAGCCATAGCCCTAACTCTGAACCTAAACCTATCCCTAGCCCTAACCCTAACCCTAGCCCTAACCCTAACCCTAACAATAGTCCTAGCCCTAAACCTAGCCCTAACCCTAACCCTAACCCTAACCCTAACCCGAGCCCTAGCCCTAGCCCTAGCCCTAGCCCTAGCCCTAGCCCTTACCCTAACCCTTACCCTAGCCCTAGCCCTAGCCCTAACCCTAACCCTAGCCCTAAACCTAACCCTAACCCTAAACCTAACTCAAACCTAGCCCTAGCCCTAACCCTAACCCTAACACTAGCCCTAGCCCTAGGCCTAACCCTAACCCTAACCCTAGCCCTAGCCCTAGCCCTAACCCTAACCCTAGCCCTAAACCTATCCCTAACCCTAACCCTAACCCTAAACCTAGGCGTACCCTAACCCTAACCCTAACCCTAGCCCTAGCCCTAGCCCTAGCCCTTGCCTAGCCCTAGCCCTAGCACTAACCCTAACCAGAGCCCTAGCCCTAGCCCTAGCCATAACCCTAACCCTAGCCCTAGCCCTAAACCTAACCCTAACCCTAACCCTAAACCTAACCCTAACCCTAGACCTAACCCTAGCACTAACCCTAACACTAGCCCTAACCCTAACCCTAAACTTGGCCCTAGCCCTAGCTCTAGCCCTAGCCCTAGCCCTAACCCTAACCCTAACCCTAACCCTAGCCCTAGCCCTAACCCTAGGCATAGCCTTAACTCTGAACCTAACCCTAACCCTAGCCCTAACCCTAACCCTAGCCCTAACCCTAACCCTAAACCTAGCCCTAGCCCTAGCCCTAACCCTAACCCTAAACCTAACCCTAACCCTAGCCCTAAACTTAACCCTAGCCCTAGCCCTAGCCCTACCCCTAGACCTAACCCTAACCCTAACCCTAGCCCTAGCCCTAGCCCTAGCCCCAGCCCTAGCCCTAACCCTAACCCTAAACCTAACCCTAACCCTAGCCCTAACCCTAATCCTAGCCCTAGGCCTAGCCTTAGCCCTAGCCCTAGCCCTAACCAAGCCCTAACCCTAACCCTAACCCTAACAATAGCCCTAGCCCTAGCCCTAGCCCTAAAACTAACCCTAATCATAGCCCGAGCCCTAGCCTAACCCTAACCCTAACCCTAGTCCTAAACCTAGACCTAGCCCTAGCCCTAGCCCTAACCCTAACCCTAACCCTAAACCTAAACCTAGCCCTAGCCCTAGCCCTAGCCCTAAATCTAACCCTAACCATAGCTCCAACCCTAGCCCTAGCCCTAGCCCTAGCTCTAGACCTAACACTAACCCTAGCCCTAGCCCTAGCCCCAGCAATAACCCTAATGCTAGCCCTAGCCCTAACCCTAACCCTAACTCTAACCCTAACCCTAGCCCCAGCCCTAGCCCTAGCCCTAGACCAAGCCCTAACCCTGACCCGAACCCTAAACCTAACCCTAAACCTAGCCCTAAACCTAACCCTTGCCCTAGCCCTAGCCCTAGCCCTAACCCTAAACCTAACCATAGCCCCAACCCTAGCCCTAGCCCTAGCCCTAGCACTAACCCTAACAATAACCCTAGCCCTAGCCCTAGCCCTAGCCCTAACCCTAACCCTAACTCTAACCCTAACCCTAGTCATGACCCTAACCCTAACCCTAACCCTAGCCCTAGCCATAGCCCTAGCCCTAGACCTAACCCTAACCCTAACCCTAGCCCTTGCAATAACCCTAATCCTAGCCCTAGCCCTAACCCTAAACCTAGCCCTAGCCCTAGCCCTAACCCTAGCCCTAGCCCTAACGCTAACCCTAACCCTAGGCCTAGCCCTAACCCTAGCCCTAGCCCTAGCCCTAACACTAACCCTAACCGTATCCCTAGCCCTAGCCCTAGCCCTAGCCCTTGCCCTAGCCCTAGGTTACTAACCCTAACACTAACCCTATCCCTAGTCATAACCCTAACCCTTACGCTAACCCTAGCCCTAGCCATAGCCCTAGCCCTAGACCTTACCCTATGCCTAACCCTAGCTCTAGCCCTAGCCCTTGCAATAACACTAAACCTATCCCTAGCCCTAACCCTAACCCTAACCCTAACCCTAACCCTAACCCTAGCCCTAGCCCTAGCCCTAGCCCTAACCAAGCCCTAACCCTAACCCTAACCCTAAACATAACCCTAACCCTAGCCCTAACCCTAAACCTAGCCCTAGCCCTAGCCCTAGCCCTAATCCTAACCCTAACCCTAGCCCTAGCCCTAACGCTAACCCTAGCCCTAGCCCTAGCCCTAACCCTAACCCTAACCCTAACGCTAGCCCTAACCCTAACCCTAACCCTAGACCTAACCCTAACCCTAGCCCTAACCCTAACCCTAAACCTGGCCCTAGCCCTAGCCCTAGCCCTAACCCTAACCCTAACACTAACCCTAAACCTAGCCCTAACCTTAACCCTAACCCTACCCTAGCCCTAGCCTTGCACTAGACCTAGCCCTACACCGAGCCTAACCCTAACGCTAACCCTAAACCTAACCCTAACCCTAGCCCTAAACCGAACCGTAGCCCTAACCCTAAACCTATACCTGGCCCTAGCCCTAGCCCTAGCCCTAGACCTAGCCCTAACCCTAACCCTAACCCTAGCCCTAAACCTAGCCCTAACCCTAACCCTAAACCTAGCGCTAACCCTAGACCTAGCCCTACCTCTAGCCCTAGACCTAACCCTAACCCTAACCCTAACCCTAACCCTAAATCTAGCCCTAGCCCTAGCCCTAGCCCTAACCCTAACCCTAACCATAGCCCCAAACCTAGCCCTAGCCATAGCCCTAGCCCTAACCCTAAACCTAATCCTACCCTAGCCCTAGCATTAACCCAAACCCTAACACTAGCCCTAACCCTAACCCTAACCCTAACCCGAGCCCTAGCCCTAGCCCTAGCCCTAGCCCTAACCCTAACACTAACCCTAGCCCTAGACCTAGCCCTAACCTCACCCTAGCCCAAAACCTAACCCTAACCCTAATCTAACCCTAACCCTAGCCCTAGCCCTAACCCTAACCCTAACCCTAACCCTAGCCCTATCTGTAACCCTAACCTAGCCCTATCCCTAGCCCTAATCCTAACCCTAGCCCTAAACCTAACTCTAACCCTAACCCTAACCCTAACCCTAGCCCTAGCCGTAGCCCTAGCCCTAGACCAAGGCCTAACCCTAACCCTAACCCTAAACATAACCCTAACCCTAGCCCTAGCCCTAGCCCTAACCCTAAACCTAACCCTAACCCTAGCCCTAGCCCTAGCCCTAGCCCTAACCTTAACCCTAAACCTAGCCCTAGCCCTAGTCCTAGCCCTAATCCCTAACCCTAACCCTAAACCTAACCCTAACCCTAGCCCTAACCCTAACCCTAACCCTAACCCTAACCCTAACCCTAGTCCTAGCCCTAACCCTAATGCTAACCCTAACCCTAGCCCTAGCCCTAACCCTAACCCTAACTCTGGCCCTAACCCTAACCCTAGCCCTAACCCTAACCTTAGCCCTAGCCCTAGCCCTAGCCCTAGCCCTAACACTAACCCTAACCCTAAACCTAGCCTTAAATCTAACCCAAACCCTAGCCCTAACCCTAACCCTAAACCTAGCCCTAGCCCTCACCCTAACCCTAACAATAACCCTATCCATAAACCAAACCCTAACCCTAACCCTGACCCTAACCCTAACCCTAACCCTAGCCCTAGCCCTAGCCCTAACCCTGACCCTAACCCTAGCCCTAGCCCTCACCCTAACCCTAACAATAACCCTAGCCATAAACCTAACCCTAACCCTAACCCTAACCCTGGCCCTAACCCTAACCCTAAACATAGCCCTAGCCCTAGCCCTAACCCTAACCCTAATCCTAGCCCTAGCCCTAGCCCTAGCCCTAACCATAACCCTAACCCTAGCCCTAACCCTAACCCTAACCCTAGCCTTAACCCTAACTCTAGCCCTACCCTAACCCTAACCCTAGCCCTCCCCATGGCCCTAGCCCTAGCCCTAGCCTTAACCCTAAACCATAACCCTGACCCTAAACCTAGCCCTAGCCCTAACCCTAGCCCTTATCCTAAACCTAAACCTAACCCTAGCCCTAGCCCTAGCCCTAGCCCTACCACTAACCTTAACCCTAAACCTAGCCCTAGCCCTAGAACTAGCCCTATCCCTAACCCTAACCCTAAGCCTAGCCCTAGCCCTAGCCCTAGCCCTAGCCCTAACCCTAACCCTAACCATAGACCCAACCCTAGCCCTAGCCATAGCCCTAGCCCTAACCCTAAACCTAACCCAAGCCCTAGCCCTAGCCCTAACCCTAACCCTAACACTAGTCCTAACCCTAACCCTAACCCTAACCCGAGCCCTAGCCCTAGCCCTAGCCCTAGCCCTAGCCCTAACCCTAACCCTAACTCTAGCCCTAGCCCTAGCCCTAACCCTAACCCTAACCCTAACCCGAGCCCTAGCCCTAGCTCTAACCCTAACCCTAGCCCTAACCCTAACCCTAACCCTAACCCTAACCCTAACCCTAGCCCTAGCCCTAACTGTAGCCCTTGCCTAGCCCTATCCCTAGCCCTACCCTAGCCCTAGCCCGAGCCCTAGCCCTAGCCCTAACCCTAAACCTAGCCCTAGCCATAAACCTAACCCTAACCCTAACCCTAACCCTAGTCCTAGCAAAAGCCCTAGCCCTAGCCCTTGCCCTAGCCCTAGCCCTAGCCCTAACCCTAACCCTAACACTAGCCCTAGCCCTAGGCCTAGCCCTAACCATAACCCTAACCCTAACCCTAGCCCTAACCCTTACCCTAACCCTAGCCATAACACTAACCCTAGCCCTACACTAACCCTAACCCTAGCCCTAGCCCTGGCCCTAGCCCTAGCCCTAGCCTTAACCCTAAACCATAACCCTGAACCTAAAACTAGCCCTAGCCGTAACCCTAGCCCTTACCCTAAACCTACCCCTAACCCTAGCCCTAGCCCTAGCCCTAGCCCTAGCCCTAACCTTAACCCTA
>OX463233.1:22958031-22960531 GCA_949820135.1 Sylvilagus floridanus | reverse complement strand
CGCTAAACCTAGCCCTAGCCCTAGCCCTAGCCCTAGCCCTAACCCTAAGCCTAAACCTAACCCTAGCCCTTGCACTAGCCCTTGCCCTAACCCTAACCCTAAACCTAAACCTAGCCCTAGCCCTAGCCCTAGCCCTAGCCCTAACCCTAACAATAACCATAGCCCCAACCCTAGACATAGCCCTAGCCCTAGCCCTAGCCCTAACGCTAACCCTCACCCTAGCCCTAGCCCTAGCCCCAGCAATAACCCTAACCCTAGCCCTAGCCCTAACCCTAACCCTAACTCGAACCCTAACCCTAGCCCTAGCCCTAGCCCTAGCCCTAGCCCTAGACCAAGCCCTAGCCCTAACCCTAACCCTAAACCTAACCCTAACCCTAGCCCTAACCCTAACCCTAACCCTAGACCTAACCCTAACCCTAACCCTAGACCTAACCCCTACCCTAGACCTACCCTAACCCTAACCCTAGCGCTAGCCATAGCCCTAGCCCTAGCCCTAGGCTTAACACTAAACCATAACCCTGACGCTAAACCTAGCCCTAGCCCTAGCCCTAGCCCTAGCCCTAACCCTAAACCTAACCCTAACCCTAGCCCTTGCCCTAGCCCTAGCCCTAGCCCTAACACTGACCCTAACCCTAACCCTAACCCTAGCCCTAGGCCTAGCCCTCGCCCTAGCCCTAGACCAAGCCCTAAACCAAACCCTAACCCTTAACCTAACCCTAACCCTAGGCCTAAAACTAACCCTAGCCCTAGCCCTAGCACTAGCGCTAGCCCTAACCCTAACACTAAACATAGCCCCAACCCAAGCCCTAGCCCTAGCCCTAAACTTAACCATAACCCTAGCCCTAACCCTAGCCCTAGCCCGAACCCTAAACCTAACACTAGCCCTAGCTCTAGCCCTAGCCCTAAACCTAGACCTAGCCCTAGCCCTAGCAGTAACCCTAAACCTAACCCTAGCCCTAACCCTAGAGCTAGCCCTAGGCCTAGCCCTAGCCCTAACCTAACCCTAACCCTAACCCTAACCCTAACCCTAACCCTAAACCTAGCCATAGCCCTAGCCCTAGCCCTTAACCTAACCCTAACCATAGCCCCAACCCTAGCCCTAGCCCTTGCCCTAACCCTAACCATAATCATAACCCTAGCCCGAGCCCTAGACCTAGACCTAACCCTAACCCTAACCCTAACCCTAGCCCTAACCCTAACCCTAACCCTAACCCTAGCCCTAGCCCAAGCCCTAGACCTAGCCCTAACCCTAACCCTAACCATAGCCCTAGCCCTAGCCCCAGCAATAACCCTAACCCTAGCCCTAAACCTAACCCTAACCCTAACCCTAGCCCTAGCCCTAGACCAAGACCTAGCACTAGACCAAGCCCTAACCCTAACCCAAACCCTGAACCTAAACCTAACCCTAGCCCTAACCCTAACCCTAGCCCTAGCCCTAGCGCTAGCCCTAACACTAACCCTAATCATAGCCCCAACCAAAGACCTAGCCCTAGCCATAACCCTAACACTAACCCTAGCCCTAGCCCTAGCCCTAGCCATAACCCTAACACTAACCCTAGCAATAGCCCTAGCCCTAGCCCTAGCCCTAACCCTAAAACTAACCCTAAACCTAGCCGTAACCCTAACCATAACCCTAACCCTAGCCCTAGCCCTGCACTAGCCTTAGCCCTAGACTGAGCCTAACTCTAACCCTAACCCTAAACCTAACCCTAACCCTAGACCTAACCCTAACCCTAGTCCTAACCGTAACCCTAACCCTAACCCTAGCCCTGGCCCTAGTCCTAGCCCTAAATCTAACCCTAACCCTAACCCTAACCCTAGCCCTAGCCCTAGCCCTAGCCCTTGCCCTAGACCTAGCCCTAACCCTAACCCTAACCCTAACCCTAAACCTAGCCATAGCCCTAGCCCTAGCCCTTACCCTAACCCTAACCATAGCCACAACCCTAGCCCGAGCCCTAGACCTAACACTAACCCTAACCCTAACCCTAACCCTAGCCCTGGCCCTAGTCCTAGCCCTAAATCTAACCCTAACCCTAACCCTAACCCTAGCCCTAACCCAGCCCTAACCCTAACCCTAACCCTAGCCCAAGCCCTAGACCTAGCCCTAACCCTAACCCTAACCATAGCCCTAGCCCTAGCCCCAGCAATAACCCTAACCCTAGCCCTAGCCCTAGCCCTAGACCTATCCCTAGACCAAACCCTAACCCTAACCCTAACCCTAAACCTAACCCTAACTCTAGCCCTAACCCTAACCCTAGCCCTAGCCATAGCGCTAGCCCTAATCCTAACCCTAACCATAGACCCAACCCAAGCCCTAGCCCTAGCCCTAGCCCTAAACCTAACCATAACCCTAGCCCTAAACCTAGCCCTAGCCCTAACCCTAACCATAATACTAACCCTAACCCTAGCCCTAACCCTAAACCTAGCACTAGACCTAGCCCTAGCCCTAACCCTAACCCTAACCCTAGCCCTAGCCCTAGCCCTAGCAATAACCCTAACC
>OX463233.1:22953031-22955531 GCA_949820135.1 Sylvilagus floridanus | reverse complement strand
CCTAGCCCTAACTCTTACCCTAGCCCTAACCCTAACCCTAACCCTAACCCTAAACCTAGTCATAGCCCTAGCCCCAGCCCTTACCCTAACCCTAAACATAGCCCCAACCCTAGCCCTAACCCTAACCCTAGTCCTAACCGTAACCCTAACCCTAACCCTAGCCCTGGCCCTAGTCCTAGCCCTAAATCTAACCCTAACCCTAACCCTAACCCTAGCCCTAGCCCTAGCCCTAGCCCTTGCCCTAGACCTAGCCCTAACCCTAACCCTAACCCTAACCCTAAACCTAGCCATAGCCCTAGCCCTAGCCCTTACCCTAACCCTAACCATAGCCCCAACCCTAGCCCTAACCCTAACCATAACCACAACCCTAGCCCGAGCCCTAGACCTAACACTAACCCTAACCCTAAACCTAACCCTAGCCCTAACCCAGCCCTAACCCTAACCCTAACCCTAGCCCAAGCCCTAGACCTAGCCCTAACCCAAACCCTAACCATAGCCCTAGCCCTAGCCCCAGCAATAACCCTAACCCTAGCCCTAGACCTAACCCTAACCCTAACCCTGACCCTAACCCTAGCCCTAGCCCTAGCCCTAGACCTATCCCTAGACCAAACCCTAACCCTAACCCTAACCCTAAACCTAACCCTAACTCTAGCCCTAACCCTAACCCTAGCCCTAGCCATAGCGCTAGCCCTAACCCTAACCCTAACCATAGCCCCAACCCAAGCCCTAGCCCTAGCCCTAGCCCTAAACCTAACCTTAAGCCTAGCCCTAAACCTAGCCCTAGCCCTAACCCTAACCATAATCCTAACCCTAACCCTAGCCCTAATCCTAAACCTAGCCCTAGACCTAGCCCTAGCCCTAACCCTAACCCTAACCCTAGCCCTAGCCCTAGCCCTAGCAATAACCCTAACCCTAGCCCTAGCCCTAACCCTAACCCTAACCCTAACCCTAACCCTAGCCCTAGCCCTAGCCCAAGATCAAGCCCTAACCCTAACCCTAATTCTAATCCTAACCCTAACCCTAGCCCTAACCCTAACACTAGCCCTAGCCCTAGCCCTAGCCCTAACCTTAACCCAAACCCTAGCCCTAGCCCTAGCCCTAACCCTAGCCCTAACCTTAACCCTAACCCTATCCCTAGCCCTAGGTCTAGCCCTAACCCTAAACCTAGCCTTAGCCCTAGCCGTAGCCCTAGCCCTAACACTAACCCTAGCCCTAGCCCTAACCCTAAACCTAACCCTAACCCTAGCCCTAGCCTGAGCTCTAGCCCTAGCCCTAACCCTAACCCTAACCCTAGCCCTAGCCCTAGCCCTAGCCCTAGCCCTAACCCTAACCCTAACCCTAACCCTAGCTCTAACCCTAAACATAACACTAGCCCTAACCCTAGCCCTAGCCTGAGCTCTAGCCCTAACCCTAACCCTTGCCCTAGCCATAGCCCGAGCCCTAGCCCTAAACCTAACCCTAACCCTAGCCCAAGCCCTAGCTCTAGCCCTAACCCTAACCCTAACCCTATCCCTAGCCCTAGCCCTAACCCTAACCCTAGCCCTAGCCCTAGCCCTAGGCCTAACCCTAACCCTAACCCTAACCCTAACGCTTGCCCTAACCCTCACCCTAGCCCTAGACCTAACCATAAACCTAACCTTAACCCTAGCCCTAACCCTAAACCCAACCCAAAACCTAGCCCTAGCCCTAGTCCTAGCCCTAACCCTAACCCTAGCCCTAGCCCTAGCCCTAGCCATAACCCTAACCCTAACCCTAGCCCTAGCCCTAGCCCTAGCCCTAACTCTTACCCTAGCCCTAGCCCTAACCCTAACCCTAACCCTAACCATAATCCTAGCCCTAGCCCTAGCCCTAGCCCTAGCATTAGCCCTAGCCCTTGCCCTAGCCCTAGTCCTAGACCTAACACTAACCCTAACCCTAACCCTAACCCTAGCCCTAACCCTAACCTCATCCCTACCAAAACCCTAACCCTAAACCTAGCCCTAGTCCGAGCCTTAGCCCTTGCCCTAACCCAACCATAACCCTGATCTTAAACCTAGCCCTAGCCTAGCCCTAGCCCTAGCCCTAAACCTAACCCTAACACTAACCCTAGCCATAGCCCTAGCCCTAGCCCTAGCCCTAACCCTAACCCTAAACCTAGCCCTAACCCTAACTCTAACCCTAACCCTAGCTCTAGCCTTGCACTAGCCCTAGCCCTAGACCGAGCCTAACCCTAACCCTAACCCTAAACCTAACCCTAACCCTAGCCCTAACCCTAACCCAAGCCCTAACCTTAACCGTAACCCTAACCCTAGCCCTAGCCCTAACCCTAAGCCTAACCCTAGCCGTAGCCCTAGCCCTAGACCTAAACCTAACCCTAGCCATAGCCCTAGCCCTAGCCCTAACCCTAACCCTAAACCTAACCCTTGCCCTAGCCCTAGCCCTAGCCCTAGCCATAACCCTAACGCTAACCCTAAACCTAGCCCTAGCCCTAACCCTAACCCTAGCCCTAACCCTAACCCTA
>OX463233.1:22923031-22928031 GCA_949820135.1 Sylvilagus floridanus | reverse complement strand
CCTAGCCCTAACCCTAACCCTAAACATAACACTGGCCCTAGCCCTAGCCCTAGCCCTAATCCTAACCCTAACCCTAGCCATAGCCCTAGCCCTAGCCCTAGCCCTAGCCCTAGACCAGGCCCCATTCCTAACCCTAAACCTAATCCTAACCCTAACCCTAGCCCTAAACCTAATCCTAGCCCTAGGCATAGCCCTAGTCCTAGCCCTAACCCTAACTCTAACCCTAACCATAGCCCTAGCCATATCCCTAGCCCTAACCCTAACCCTAACCCTAGCCCTAGCCCTAGCCCTAGCCCTAACCCTAACCCTAACCCTAACCCTGGCCCTAAACCTAAACCTAGCCCTAACCCTAACCCTAGCCCTAGCCCTAGCCCTAGCCCTAGCCCTAGCCCTAACCCAAAACCTAACCCTAACACTAACCCTAGCCCTAGCCCTAACCCTAACCCTAACCCTAGCCCTAGCCCTAGCCCTAGCCCTAGCCCTTACCCTAACCCTAACCCTAGCCCTAGCCATAAACCTAACCCTAGCCCTAGACCTAACCCTAACCCTAACCCTAACCCTAACCTTAACCCTAATACTAGCCCTAGCCCTAGCCCTGGCTTTTGACCTAGCCCTACTCCTAGCACAAACCCTAACCCTAACACTAACCCTAACCTTAGCCCTAACCCTAACCCTAGGCGTACCCTAACCCTAACCCTAACCCTAGCCCTAGCCCTAGACCTAAAACTAACCCTAACCCTAGCCCTAGCCATAGCCCTAGCCCTAGCCCTAAACCTAACCGTAGCCCTAACCCTAGCCCTTACCCTAACCCTAGTCATAACCCTAACCCTAACCCTAACCCTAGCCCTAGCCCTAGACCTAACCCTAGCCCTAAACTTAGCCCTAGCCCTAGCCCTAGCCCTAACCCTAACCCTAACCCTAGCCCTAGCCCTAACCCTAACCCTAACACTAACCCTAACCCTAGGCATAACCATAAATCTAACCCTAACCCTAAACATAACCCTAACCCTAGCCCTAACCCTAACCCTAGCCCTAGCCCTAGCCCTAGCCCTAGCCCTAGCCCTAGCCCTAACCCTAACCCTAACCCTAGACCTAAACCTATCCCTAGCCCTAACCCTAACCCTAAACCTGGCCCTAGCCCTAGCCCTAGCCCTAGCCGTAGCCCTAACCCTAACCCTAACCCTAACCCTAAACCTTGCCCTAACCCTAACCCTAACCCTAACCCAAGCCCTAGCCTTGCACTAGCCCTAGCCCTAGACCGAGCCTAACCTAACGCTAACCCTAAACCTAACCCTAACCCTAGCCCTAACCATAACCCTAGCCCTAACCATAACCCTAAACCTAGCCCTAGCCCTAGCCCTAGCCCTAGACCTAGCCCTAACCCTAACCCTAACCCTAGCCCTAGCCCTAGACCTAAAACTAACCCTAACCCTAGCCCTAGCCATAGCCCTAGCCCTAGCCCTAAACCTAACCGTAGCCCTAACCCTAGCCCTTACCCTAACCCTAGTCATAACCCTAACCCTAACCCTAGGCCTAGCCCTAGCCCTTGCCCTAGCCCTAGCCCTAGACCTATCCCTAACCCTAACCCTAGCCCTAGACCTAACCCTAACTCTAACCCTATCCCTAGCCCTAGCCCTAACCCTAACCTTAACCATAGCCCTAGTCCTAGCCCTAGCCCTAACCGTAACCCTAACCCTAACCCTAACCCTTGCCCTAGCCCTCACCCTAGCCCTAGCCCTAACCCTAAACCTAACCCTAACCCTAGCCCTAACCCTAACCCTATCCCGAAACCTAGCCCTAGCCCTAGCCCTAGCCCTAGCACTAACCCTAACGCTAACCCTAACCCTAGCCCTAGCCCTAACCCTAACCCTAACCCTGGCCCTAACCCTAACCCTAGCCCTTACCCTAACCCTAGCCCTAGCCCTAACCCTTAGCCTTAGCCCTAGCCCTAACCCTAAACCTACCCTAACCCTATCACTAGACCTAGCCCTAGCCCTAGCCCTAGACCTAGCCCTAGCCCAAACCCTAAACCTAACCCTATCCCTAGCCCTAACCCTAACCCTTGCCCTAGCCCTAGCCCTAGCCCTAGCCCTACACCTAACCCTAAACCTAACCCTAGCCCTTGCCCTAGCCCTAGCCCTAGCCCTAACCCTAACCCTAACCCTAGTCCTAGCCCTAGCCCTAGCCATAACCCTAACCCTACACCTAGCCCTAACCCTAACCCTAACCCTAACCGTAACCCTAATCCTAGCCCTAGCCCTAGACCTAGCCCTAGCCTTTGCCCTAGCCCTAGCCCTAGCACTAAACCTAACCCTAACACTAACCCTAACCCTAACCCTAGCCCTAACCCTAACCCTAACACTACCCCAGCCCTAGCCCTAGACCAAGCCCTAACCCTAACCCTAACTCTAAACCTAACACTAACCCTAGCCCTAAACCTAATCCTAGCCCTAGCCCTAGCCCTAGCCCTAAACCTAACCCTAACCATAGCCCCAACCATAGCCCTAGACCTAGCCCAAACCTAACCCTAACCCTAACCCTAGTCCTAGCCCTAGCCCTAGCCCTAGCCCTAACCCTAACCCTAACCCTAACCCTAGCCCTAACCCTAACCCTAACCCTAGGCCTAGCCCTAGCCCTAGCCCTAGCCGTAGCCCTAACCCTAACCCTAACCCTAACCCTAGCCCTAACCCTAACCCTAACCCTAGGCCTAGCCCTAGCCCTTGCCCTATCCCTAGCCCTAGACCTATCCCTAACCCTAACCCTAGCCCTATCCCAAGCCCTAGCCCTAGCCCTAGACCAAGCCCTAACCCTAACCCTAACACTAAACCTAACCCTAACCCTAGCCCTAAACCTAACCCTAGCCCTAGCACTAGCCCTAGACCTAGGCCTAGACCTAAACCTAAACCTAACCCTAGCCCTAGCCCTAGCCCTAGCCCTAGCCCTAGCCCTAGCCCTAACCCTAACCCTAACCCTAACCCTAGCCCTAACCCTAACCCTAACCCTAGGCCTAGCCCTAGCCCTAGCCCTAGCCCTAGCCCTAACCCTAACCCTAACCCTAACCCTAGCCCTAACCCTAACCCTAACCCTAGGCCTAGCCCTAGCCCTTGCCCTAGCCCTAGCCCTAGACCTATCCCTAACCCTAACCCTAGCAATATCCCTAGCCCTAGCCCTAGCCCTAGACCAAGCCCTAACCCTAACCCTAACACTAAACCTAACCCTAACCCTAGCCCTAACCCTAACCCTAGCCCTAGCACTAGCCCTAGACCTAGGCCTAGACCTAAACCTAACCCTAACCCTAGCCCTAGCCCTAGCCCTATCCCTAACCCTAACCCTAACCCTAACCCTAGCCCTAGCCCTAGCCCTAGCCCTAACCCTAACCCTAACCTTGGACCTAGCCCTAGCCCTAGCCCTAACCCTAACCCTAACCCTAACCCTAGCCCTAGCGCTAACCCTAACCCTAACCCTAACCCTAGCCCTAGCCCTAGCCCTTGCCCTAGCCCGAGCCATAACCCTAGCCCTAACCCTAACCCTAACCCTAGCCCTAGAACTAGTCCTAGCCCCAACCCTAACCCTAACCCTAACCGTAACCCTAGCCCTAACCCTAACCCTAACCCTAGACCTAACCCTAACCCTAACCCTAGCCCTACCCTAACCCTAACCCTAGCCCTAGCCATAGCCCCAGCCCTAGCCCTAGCCTTAACCCTAAACCATAACCCTGACGATAAACCAAACCCTAGCCCTAGCCCTAGCCGAAACCCTAAACCTAACCCTAAACCTAGCCCTAGCCCTAGCCCTAGCCCTAGCCATAACCCTAACCCTAACCCTAACCCTAGCTCTAGCCCTAGCCCTAGCACTAACCCTAACACTAACCCTAGCCCTAGACCTAGCCCTACCCCTAGCCCTAGCCCTAGCCCTAGCCCTAACCCTAACCCTAACCCTAAACCTAGCCATATCCCTAACCCTAACCCTAACCCTAGCCCTAACCTTGCACTAGCCCTAGCACTAGACAGAGCCTAACCCTAACCCTAAACCAAACCTAACCCTAACCCTAGCCCTAACCGTAACCCTAGCCCTAACCCTAACCCTAAACCTGGCCCTAGCCCTAGCCCTAGCCCTAGCTCTAGACCATGCCCTAACCCTAACCCTAACCCTAAACCTAACTCGAACCATAGCCCTAACCCTAACCCTAGCCCTAGCCCTAGCCCTAGTCCTAGCCCTAACCCTAACCCTAACCCTAACCCTAACCCTAGCCCTAGCCCTAGCCCTAACCCTAACACTAACACTAACGCTAGCCCTCGCCCTAGCCCTAGCCCTAGCCCTAGCCCTAACCCTAGCCCTAGACCTGGCCATAGACCAAGCCCCAACCCTAACCCAACC
Organism: Sylvilagus floridanus; assembly: GCA_949820135.1. NCBI lineage: Eukaryota > Metazoa > Chordata > Mammalia > Lagomorpha > Leporidae > Sylvilagus > Sylvilagus floridanus. Next base: position 22,923,654 of record OX463233.1, on the reverse strand, counting down.
CTAAACCTAAACCTAACCCTATCCCTAAACCTGGCCCTAGCCCTAGCCCTAGCCCTAGCTCTAGACCATGCCCTAACCCTAACCCTAACCCTAAACCTAACCTGAACCATAGCCCTAACCCTAACCCTAGCCCTAGCCCTAGCCCTAGCCCTAGCCCTAGCCCTAACCCTAACCCTATCCCTAACCCTAAACCTAGCCCTAGCCCTAGCCCTAACCCTAAACCTAACCCAAACCTAGACCTAGCCCTAGCACTAGCCCTATCCCTAACCCTAACCCTAGCCCTAGCCCTAACCTTAACCCTAACCCTAACCCTAATCCTAGCCCTAGCCCTAGCCATAGACCTAGCCCTAACCATAACCCTAACACTAAACCTAACCCTAACCATAGCCTTAACCCTAACCCTAGCCCTAGCCCTAGCCCTAGCCCTAACCCTAGCAATAACCCTAAACCTAGCCCTAGCCCTAACCTTAACCCTAATCCTAAACCTAACCCTAGCCCTAGCCCTAGACCTAGACCAAGCCCTAACCCTAAACCTAACCCTAACACTAAACCTAACCCTAACCCTAGCCTTAACCCTAACACTAGCCCTAGCCCTAGCCCTAGCCCTAGCCCTTGCCCTAACC
>OX463233.1:22903031-22905531 GCA_949820135.1 Sylvilagus floridanus | reverse complement strand
AACCCTAGACCTAGCCCTAGCCCTAGCCCTAACCCTAAACCTAACCCTAACCCTAAGCTTGCCCTAGCCCTTACCCTAGCCATAGCCCTAACTCTGAGCCTAACCCTAACCCTAGCCCTAACCCTAACACTAGCCCTAACCCTAACCCTAACCCTAAACCTAGCCCTAGCCCTAGCCCTAAACCTAACCCTAAACCTAACACTAGCCCTAGGCCTAGCCCTAGCCCTAACCCTAACCCTAGCCCCAGCCCTAGCCCAAACCCTAACCCTAGCAATAGCCCTAGCCCTAGCCCTAGCCCTAACCCTAACATTACTCTAGCCCTAGCCCTAGCCCTTACCCTAGCCATAGCCCTAACTCTGAGCCTAACACTAACCCTAGCCCTAACCCTAACCCTAACCCTAACCCTATCACTAGCCCTAGCCCTAGCCCTAGCCCTAACCCTAACCTAACCCTAGCCCTTGCCCTAGACCTAGCCCAAACCCTAAACCTAACCCTAACCCTAGACCTAACCTTAACCCTAGCCCTAGCCCTAGCCCTAGCCCTAGACCTAACCCTAACCCTAACCCTAGCCCTAGCCCTAGCCCTAACCCTAACCCTGACCCTAAACCTGGCCCTAGCCCTTACCCTAACCCTAGCCCTAACCCTAAACCTAAACCTAGCCCTAGCCCTAGCACTAACCCTAACCCTAACCCTAACCCTAACACTAACCCTAGCCCTAGCCCTAGCCCTAGCCCTAACCCTAACCCTAACCCTAACCCTAGCCCTAGCCCTAGCCCTAGCCCTAGCCCTAGCCCTAGACCTAACCTTAACCCTAACCCTAGCCCTAGCCCTAGCCCTAGCCCTAGCCCTAGCCCTAACCCTAAGCCTAACCCTAGCCCTAGCCCTAGACAAAGCCCTATCCCTAACCCTAACACTAAACCTAACCCTAACCCTAGCCCTACCCTAATCCTAGCCCTAGGCCTAGCCCTAACCCTAACCCTAGCCCTAAACCTCACCCTAGCCCTAGCCCTAGCCCTAGCCCTAGCCCTAACCCTAACCCTAACACTAACCCTAACCCTGGCCCTAGCCCTAACCCTGACCCTAGCCCTAACCCTAACCCTAAACCTAGCCCTAGCCCTAGCCCTAACCCTATCCCTATCCCTAACCCTAACACTAAACCTAGACCTAGCCCTAGCCCTAGCCCTAACCCTAACCATAACCCTAGCCCTAGCCCTAGACCTAGCCCTAGCCCTAGCCCTAGCCCTAGCCCTATCCCTAACCCTAACCCTAACCCTAGCCCTAGCTTTAGCCCTAGCCCTAGCCCTAGCCCTAGACCAAGCCCTATCCCTAACCCTAACCCTAAACCTAACCCTAACCCTAGCCCTAAACCTAATCCTAGCCCTAGGCCTAGCCCTAACCCTAGCCCTAACCCTAACCCTAACCCGAACAATAGCCCTAGCCCTAGCCCTAGCCCTAACCCTAACCCTAACCCTAGCCCTAGCCCTAGCCATAGCCCTAACCCTAACCCTAACCCTAACCCTAGCCCTAGCCCTAGCCCTAGCCCTAGCCCTAGCCCTAGGCCAAGCCCTATCCCTAACCCTAACCCTAAACCTAACCCTAACCCTAGCCCTAAACCTAATCCTAGCCCTAGGCCTAGCCCTAGCCCTAGCCCTAACCCTAACCATAACCCTAACAATAGACCTAGCCCTAGCCCTAGCCCTAGCCATAACCCTAACCCTAGCCCTAGCCCTATCCATAGCCCTAACCCTAACCCTAACCCTAACCCTGGCCCAAAACCTAGTCCTAACCCTAGCCCTGGCTTTTGCCCTAGCCCTAGTCCTAGCACTAACCCTAACCCTAACACTAACCCTAACCCTAGCCCTAACCCTAAAACTAGGCGTACCCTAACGCTAACCCTAACCCTAGCCCTAGCCCTAGCCCTAGCCCTAAAACTAACCCTAACCATAGCCCTAGCCCTAGCCCTAAACCTAGCCCTAACCCTAACCCTAGCGCTAACCCTAGACCTAGCCCTAGCCCTAGCCCTAGACCTAACCCAAACACTAACCCTAACCCTAAACCTAGACCTAGCCCTAGCCCTAGCCCTAGCCCTAGACCAAGCCCTATCCCTAACCCTAACCCTAAACCTAACCCTAACCCTCGCCCTAACCCTAATCCTAGCCCTAGGCCTAGCCCTAGCCCTAGCCCTAACCTTAAACCTAACCCTAACAATAGCCCTAGCCCTAGCCCTAGCCCTAACCCTAACCCTAACCCTAGCCCTAGCCTTAGCCCTTGCCCTAACCCTAACCCTAACCCTAACCCTGGCCCTAAACCTAGCCCTCGTCCTAGCCCTGGCTTTTTCCCTAGCCCTAGCCCTAGCACTAACCCTAAACCTTACAATAACCCTAACCCTAGCCCTAACCCTAAAACTAGGCGTACCCTAACCCTAACCCTAACCCTAGCCCTAGCCCTAGCCCTAAAACTAACCCTAACCATAGCCCTAGCCCTATCCCTAACCCTAACC
>OX463233.1:22895531-22898031 GCA_949820135.1 Sylvilagus floridanus | reverse complement strand
CCTAACCCTAAACCTAACCCTAAACCTAGCCCTAGCCCTAGCCCTAACCCTAACCCTAACCATAACCCCAACCCTAGCCCTAGCCATAGCCCTAGCCCTAACCCTAAACCTAACCCTAGCCCTAGACCTAGCCCTGACCCTAACACTAACACTAGCCCTAACCCTAACCCTAACCCTAACCCTAACCCGAGCCCTAGCCCTGGCCCTAGCCCTAACCCTAACCCTAACCCTAGCCCTAGCCCTAGCCCTAACCCTAACCCTAGCCCTAAACCTAAACCTAGCCCTAACCCTAACCCTAACCCTAGCCCTAGCCCTAGCCCTAGCCCTAACCCTAATCCTAACCCTAACCCTGGCCCTAGCCCTAACCCTAAACCTAGCCCTAACCCTAACCATAAACCTAGCCCTAGCCCTAGCCCTAACCCTAACCATAACCCTAACACTAAACCTAGCCCTAGCCCTAGCCCTAAACCCTAACCCTAACCCTAACCCTAGCCCTAGCCCTAGCCCAAGCCCTAGCCCTATCCCTAACCCTAACCCTAGCCCTAGCCCTAGCCCTAGCCCTAGCCCTATCCCTAACCCTAACCCTAACCATAGCCCTAGCCCTAGCCTTAGCCCTAGCCCTAGCCCTAGCCCTAGCCCTACACCAAGCCCTATCCCTAACCCTAACCCTAAACCTAACCCTAACCCAAGCCCTAACCCTAATCCTAGCCCTAGGCCTAGCCCTAGCCCTAGCCCTAGCCCTAACCCTAACCCTAAACCTAACAATAGCCCTAGCCCTAGCCCTAGCCCTAACCCTAAACCTAACGCTAGCCCTAGCCCTAGCCCTAGCCCTAACCCTAACCCTAACCCTAACCCTGGCCCTAGCCCTAACCCTAACCCTAGCCCTAACCCTAACCCTAAACCTAGCCCTAGCTCTAGCCCTAACCCTAACCCTAACCCTGACACTAACCCTAGCCCTAGCCCTAGCCCTAGCCCTAACCCTAACCCTAACCCTAACCCTAGCCCTAGCCCTAGCCCTAGCCCTAGCCCTAGCCCTAGCCCTAGCCCTAGACCTAACCCTAACCCTAACCCTAGCCATAGCCCTAGCCCTAGCCCTAGCCCTATCCCTAACCCTAACCCTAACCCTTGCCCTAGCCCTAGCCCTAGCCCTAGCCCTAGACCAAGCGCTATCCCTAACCCTAACCCTAAACCTAACCCTAACCCTAGCCCTAAACCTAATCCTAGCCCTAGGCCTAGCCCTAGCCCTAGCCCTAACCTTAACCCTAACCCTAACAATAGCCCTAGCCCTAGCCCTAGCCATAACCCTAACCCTAACCCTAACCCTAGCCCTAGCCTTAGCCCTAGCCCTAACCCTAACCCTAACCCTAACCCTAACCCTGGCCCTAAACCTAGCCCTAGCCCTAGCCCTGGCTTTTGCCCTAGCCCTTGTCCTAGCACTAACCCTAACCCTAACACTAACCCTAACCCTAGCCCTAACCCTAAAACTAGGCGTACCCTAACCCTAACCCTAACCTTAGCCCTAGCCCTAGCCCTAGCCCTAAAACTAACCCTAACCATAGCCCTAGCCCTAGCCCTAGACCTAGCCCTAACCCTAACCCTAACCCTAGCCCTAACCCTAACCCTAACCCTAGCGCTAACCCTAGACCTAGCCCCATCCCTAGCCCTAGACCTAACCCTAACCCTAAACCTAACCCTAAACCTAGCCCTAGCCCTAGCCCTAACCCTAACCCTAACCATAACCCCAACCCTAGCCCTAGCCATAGCCCTAGCCCTAACCCTAAACCTAACCCTAGCCCTAGACCTAGCCCTGACCCTAACACTAACACTAGCCCTAACCCTAACCCTAACCCTAACCCTAACCCGAGCCCTAGCCCTGGCCCTAGCCCTAACCCTAACCCTAACCCTAGCCCTAGCCCTAGCCCTAACCCTAACCCTAGCCCTAAACCTAAACCTAGCCCTAACCCTAACCCTAACCCTAGCCCTAGCCCTAGCCCTAGCCCTAACCCTAATCCTAACCCTAACCCTGGCCCTAGCCCTAACCCTAAACCTAGCCCTAACCCTAACCATAAACCTAGCCCTAGCCCTAGCCCTAACCCTAACCATAACCCTAACACTAACCCTAGCCCTAGCCCTAGCCCTAAACCCTAACCCTAACCCTAACCCTAGCCCTAGCCCTAGCCCTAGCCCTAGCCCTATCCCTAACCCTAACCCTAGCCCTAGCCCTAGCCCTAGCCCTAGCCCTATCCCTAACCCTAACCCTAACCATAGCCCTAGCCCTAGCCTTAGCCCTAGCCCTAGCCCTAGCCCTAGACCAAGCCCTATCCCTAACCCCAACCCTAAACCTAACGCTAACCCTAGCCCTAAACCTAATCCTAGCCTTAGGCCTAGCCCTAAGCCTAACCCTAGCCCTAACCCTGACCCTAGCCCTAGGCCTAGCCCTAGACCTAGCCCTAACCCTAACCCTAACCCTAGCCCTAAACCTAGACCTAGCCCTAACCCT
>OX463233.1:22873031-22880531 GCA_949820135.1 Sylvilagus floridanus | reverse complement strand
ACCCTAACCCTAACCCTACCCTAGCCCTAGCCTTGCACTAGACCTAGCCCTACACCGAGCCTAACCCTAACGCTAACCCTAAACCTAAACCTAACCCTAGCCCTAACCCTAATCCTAGCCCTAGGCCTAGCCCTAGCCCTAGCCCTAACCCTAACCCTAACCCTAACAATAGCCCTAGCCCTAGCCCTAGCCCTAAAACTAACCCTAACCCTAGCCCTAGCCCTAGCCCTAGCCCTAACCCTAACCCTACCCCTAACCCTGGCCCTAGCCCTAACCCTAACCCTAGCCCTAACCCTAACCCTAAACCTAGCCCTAGCTCTAGCCCTAACCCTAACCCTAACCCTGACACTAACCCTAGCCCTAGCCCTAGCCCTAGCCCTAACCCTAACCCTAACCCTAACCCTAGCCCTAGCCCTAGCCCTAGCCCTAGCCCTAGCCCTAGACCTAACCCTAACCCTAACCCTAGCCCTAGCCCTAGCCCTAGCCCTAGCCCTAGCCCAAACCCTAACCCTAACCCTTGCCCTAGCCCTAGCCCTAGCCCTAGCCCTAGACCAAGCGCTATCCCTAACCCTAACCCTAAACCTAACCCTAACCCTAGCCCTAACCCTAATCCTAGCCCTACGCCTAGCCCTAGCCCTAGCCCTAACCTTAACCCTAACCCTAACAATAGCCCTAGCCCTAGCCCTAGCCATAACCCTAACCCTAACCCTAACCCTAGCCCTAGCCTTAGCCCTAGCCCTAACCCTAACCCTAACCCTAACCCTAACCCTGGCCCTAAACCTAGCCCTAGCCCTAGCCCTGGCTTTTGCCCAAGCCCTAGTCCTAGCACTAACCCTAACCCTAACACTAACCCTAACCCTAGCCCTAACCCTAAAACTAGGCGTACCCTAACCCTAACCCTAACCTTAGCCCTAGCCCTAGCCCTAAAACTAACCCTAACCATAGCCCTAGCCCTAGCCCTAGACCTAGCCCTAACCCTAACCCTAACCCTAGCCCTACCCCTAACCCTAACCCTAGCGCTAACCCTAGACCTAGCCCCATCCCTAGCCCTAGACCTAACCCTAACCCTAAACCTAACCCTAAACCTAGCCCTAGCCCTAACCCTAACCCTAACCATAACCCCAACCCTAGCCCTAGCCATAGCCCTAGCCCTAACCCTAAACCTAACCCTAGCCCTAGACCTAGCCCTGACCCTAACACTAACACTAGCCCTAACCCTAACCCTAACCCTAACCCGAGCCCTAGCCCTAGCCCTAACCCTAACCCTAGCCCTAAACCTAAACCTAGCACTAACCCTAACCCTAACCCTAGCCCTAGCCCTAGCCCTAGCCCTAACCCTAACCCTAACCCTAACCCTGGCCCTAGCCCTAACCCTAACCCTAGCCCTAACCCTAACCATAAACCTAGCCCTAGCCCTAGCCCTAACCCTAACCCTAACCCTAACACTAAACCTAGCCCTAGCCCTAGCCCTAGCCCTAGCCCTATCCCTAACCCTAGCCCTAGCCCTAGCCCTAGCCCTAGCCCTATCCCTAACCCTAAACCTAACCCTAGCCCTAGCCCTAGCCCTAGCCCTAGCCCTAGCCCTAGACCAAGCCCTGTCCCTAACCCTAGCCCTAGCCCTAGCCCTAGCCCTAGCCCTAGCCCTAGACCAAGCCCTATCCCTAACCCTAACCCTAAACCTAACGCTAACCCTAGCCCTAAACCTAATCCTAGCCTTAGGCCTAGCCCTAAGCCTAACCCTAGCCCTAACCCTGACCCTAGCCCTAGGCCTAGCCCTAGCCCTAGCCCTAACCCTAACCCTAACCCTAGCCCTAAACCTAGACCTAGCCCTAACCCTAACCCTAGCCCTAACCCTAACCCTAAACCTAGCCCTAGCCCTAGCCCTAACCCTAGCCCTAACCCTAACACTAACCCTAGCCCTAGCCCTATACCTAACCCTAACCCTAACCCTAACCCTAGCCCTAGCCCTAGCCCTAGCCCTAGCCCTAGACCAAGCCCTATCCCTAACCCTAAGCCTAAACCTAACCCTAACCCTAGCCCTAACCCTAATCCTAGCCCTAGGCCTAGCCCTAGTCCTAGCCCTAACCCTAACCCTAACCCTAACAATAGCCCTAGCCCTAGCCCTAGCACTAACCCTAACCCTAGCCCTAGCCCTAGCCCTAGCCCTAACCCTAACCCTAACCCTAACCCTGGCCCTAAACCTAGCCCTAGCCCTAGCCCTGGCTTTTGCCCTAGCCCTAGTCCTAGCACTAACCCTAGCCCTAAAACTAACCCTAACCCTAGCCCTAACCCTAAAACTAGGCGTACACTAACCCTAACCCTAACCCTAGCCCTAACCTTAACCCTTGCCCTAGCCCTAGCCCTAACCCTAAAACTAGGCGTACCCTAAACCTAACCCTAGCCCTAGCCCTAGCCCTAACCCTAACCCTAACCCTAACCCTAGCCCTAGACCTAGCCCTAGCCCTAGCCCTAGACCAAGCCCTATCCCTAACCCTAACCCTAAACCTAACCCTAACCCTAGCCCTAACCCTAATCCTAGCCCTAGGCCTAGCCCTAGCCCTAGCCCTAACCCTAACCCTAACCCTAACAACAGCCCTAGTCCTAGCCCTAGCCCTAACCCTAACCCTAGCCCTAGCCCTAGCCCTAGCCCTAACCCTAACCCTAACCCTAACCCTGGCCCTAGACCTAACCCTAACCCTAGCCCTAACCCTAACCCTAAACCTAGCCCTAGCCCTGGCCCTAACCCTAACCCTAACCCTAACCCTAACCCTAGCCCTAGCCCTAGCCCTAGCCCTAGCCCTAGCCCTAGATCTAACCCTAACCCTAACCCTAGCCCTAGCCCTAGCCCTAGGCCTAGCCCTATCCCTAACCCTAACCCTAACCCTAGCCCTAGCCCAAGCCCTAGCCCTAGCCCTAGACCAAGCGCTATCCCTAACCCTAACCCTAAACCTAACCCTAACCCTAGCCCTAACCCTAATCCTAGCCCTACGCCTAGCCCTAGCCCTAGCCCTAACCTTAACCCTAACCCTAACAATAGCCCTAGCCCTAGCCCTAGCCATAACCCTAACCCTAACCCTAACCCTAGCCCTAGCCTTAGCCCTAGCCCTAACCCTAACCCTAACCCTAACCCTAACCCTAACCCTAACCCTGGCCCTAAACCTAGCCCTAGCCCTAGCCCTGGCTTTTGCCCTAGCCCTAGTCCTAGCACTAACCCTAACCCTAACACTAACCCTAACCCTAGCCCTAACCCTAAAACTAGGCGTACCCTAACCCTAACCCTAACCCTAGCCCTAGCCCTAGCCCTAGCCCTAAAACTAACCCTAACCATAGCCCTAGCCCTAGCCCTAGACCTAGCCATAACCCTAACCCTAACCCTAGCCCTAACCCTAACCCTAACCCTAGCGCTAACCCTAGACCTAGCCCCAGCCCTAGCCCTAGACCTAACCCTAACCCTAACCCTAACCCTAAACCTAGCCCTAGCCCTAGCCCTAACCCTAACCCTTACCATAACCCCAACCCTAGCCCTAGCCATAGCCCTAGCCCTAACCCTAAACCTAACCCTAGCCCTAGACCTAGCCCTAACCCTAACCCTAACCCTAACCCTAGCCCTAGCCCTAGGCCTAACCCTAACCCTAGCCCTAAACCTAAACCTAGCCCTAACCCTAACCATAAACCTGGCCCTAGCCCTACCCCTAACCCTAACCCTAACCCTAACACTAAACCTAGCCCTAGCCCTAGCCCTAGCCCTAACCCTAACCCTAACCCTAACCCTAGCCCTAGCCCTAGCCCTAGCCCTAGCCCTAGACCTAACCCTAACCCTAACCCTAGCCCTAGCCCTAGCCCTAGCCCTAGCCCTATACCTAACCCTAACCCTAACCCTAGCCCTAGCCCTAGCCCTAGCCCTAGCCCTAGACCAAGTCCTATCCCTAACCCTAACCCTAAACCTAACCCTAACCCTACCCCTAACCCTAATCCTAGCCCTAGGCCTAGCCCTAGCCCTAGCCCTAACCTTAACCCTAACCCTAACAATAGCCCTAGCCCTAGCCCTAGCCCTAAGCCTAACCCTAACTATAGCCCTAGCCATAGCCCTAGCCCTAACCCTAACCCTAACCCTAACCCTGGCCCTAAACCTAGCCCTAACCCTAGCCCTGGCTTTTGCCCTAGCCCTAGTCCTAGCACTAACCCTAACCCTAACACTAACCCTAACCCTAGCCCTAACCCTAAAACTTGGCGTACCCTAACCCTAACCCTAACCCTAGCCCTAGCCCTAGCCCAAGCCCTAAAACTAACCCTAACCATAGCCCTAGCCCTAGCCCTAGACCTACCCTAACCCTAACCCTAAACCTAGCCCTAACCCTAGCCCTAACCCTAACCCCAACCCTAGCGCTAACCCTAGACCTTGCCCTAGCCCTAGCCCTAGAGCTAACCCTAACCCTAACCCTAACCCTAAACCTAGCCCTAGCCCTAGCCCTAACCCTAACCCTAACCCTAACCCAAACCATAACCCCAACCATAGCCCTAGAATAGCGCTAGCCCTAACCCTAAACCTAACACTAGCCCTAGCCCTAGCCCTGACCCTAACACTAACAATAGCCCTAACCATAACCCTAACCCTAACCCGAGCCCTAGCCCTAGCCCTAGCCCTAGCACTAGCCCTAACCCTAACCCTAGCCCTAGCCCTAGCCCTAACCCTAACCCTAGCCCTAAACCTAACCCTAACCCAAACCCTAGCCCTATCCCTAGCCCTAGCCCTAACCCTAAACCTAACCCTAGCCCTATCCCTAGCCCTAACCCTAACCCTAACCCTAGCCCTAGCCCTAGCCCTAACCCTAACCCTAGCCCTAAACCTAACCCTAACCCTAACCCTAAACCTAGGCACCCTAACCCTAACCCTAACCCTAGCCCTAGCCCTAGACCGAGCCCTAACCCTAAACCTAAACCTAAACCTAACCCTAACCCTAACCCTAGCCCTAACCCTAACCCTAACACTAACCCTAGCCCTAGCCCTAGCCCTAGCCCTTGCCTAGCCCTAGCCCTAGCACTAACCCTAGCCCTAGCCCTAGCCCTAGCCCTAGACCTAACCCTAACCCTAGCCCTAGCCCTAAACCTAACCCTAACCCTAACCCTAAACCTAGACCTAACCCTAGTACTAACCCTAACACTAGCCCTAACCCTAACCCTAAACTTGGCCCTAGCCCTAGCCCTAGCCCTAGCCCTAACCCTAACCCCAACCCTAACCCTAACCCTAGCCCTAGCCCTAACCCTAGCCATAGCCCTAACTCTGAACCTAACCCTAACCCTAGCCCTAAACCTAACCCTAACCCTAGCCCTAACCCTACACCTAAACCTAGCCCTAGCCCTAGCCCTAACCCTAACCCTATCCCTCTCACTAGCCCTAGGCCTAGCCCTAACACTAACCCTAACACTAACCCTAACCCTAGCCCTAGCCCTAACCATAGCCATAGCCCTAACTCTGAACCTAACCCTAACCCTAGCCCTAACCCTAACCCTAGCTCTAACCCTAACCCTAACAATAGCCCTTGCCCTAGCCCTAGCCCTAACCCTAAACCTAACCCTAGCCCTAGCCCTAGCCCTAGCCCTAGCCCTAACCCTAACCCTAACCCTAACCCTGGCCCTAAACCTAGCCCTAGCCCTAGCCCTGGCTTTTGCCCTAGCCCTAGTCCTAGCACTAACCCTAACCCTAACACTAACTCTAACCCTAGCCCTAACCCTAACTCTAACCCTAGCGCTAACCCTAGACCTAGCCCTAGCCCTAGCCCTAGACCTAACCCTAACCCTAACCCTAAACCTTAAACTAGCCCTAGTCCTAGCCCTAGCCCTAACCCTAACCCAAACCATAACCCCAACCCTAGCCCTAGCCATAGCCCTAGGCCTAAACCTAAACCTAACCCTAGCCCTAGCCCTAGCCCTAGCCCTAGCCCTGACCCTAACCCTAACACTAGCCCTAACCCTAAATTAACCCTAACCCGAGCCCTAGACCTAGCCCTAGCCCTAGCCCTAGCCCTAGCCCTAGCCCTAACCCTAACCCTAGCCCTAGTCCTAGCCCTAGCCCTAGGCCTAGCCCTAACCCTAACCCTAACCCTATCACTAGCCCTAGCCCTAGCCCTAGCCCTAGCCCTAACCCTAACCCTAACCCTAGCCCTAGCCCTGGCTTTTGCCCTAGCCCTAGTCCTAGCACTAACCCTAACCCTAACTCTAACCCTAACCCTAGCCCTAACCGTAACCCTAGGCGTACCCTAACACTAACCCTAACCCTAGCCCTAGCCATAGCCCTAGCCCTAACCCTAACCCTAACCGTATCCCTAGCCCTAGCCCTAGCTCTAGCCCTAACCCTAACCCTATCCCTAACCCTAGCCCTAGCCCTAGCCCTTGCCATAACCCTAATCCTAGCCCTAGCCCTAACCATAACCCTAACCCTAACCCTAACCCTAGCCCTAGAACTAACCCTAGCCCTAGACCAAGCCCTAACCCTAACCCTAACCCTAAACATAACCCTAACCCTAGCCCTAACCCTAACCCTAGCCCTAGCCCTAGCCCTAGCCTTAGCCCTAGGCCTAGCCCTAACCCTAACCCTAACCCTGGCCCTAAACCTAGCCCTAGCCCTAGCCCTGGCTTTTGCCCTAGCCCTAGTCCTAGCACTAACCCTAACCCTAACAATAACCCTAACCCTAGCCCTAACCGTAACCCTAGGCGTACCCTAACCCTAACCCTAAACCTAGCCCTAGATATAGCCCTAGCCCTAACCCTAACCCTAACCCTAACCCTAGCCCTAGCCCTAGCCCTAACCCTAACAATAACCCTAACCCTGGCCCTAAACCTAGCCCTAGCCCTAGCCCTGGCTTTTGCCCTAGCCCTAGTCCTAGCACTAACCCTAACCCTAACACTAACCCTAACCCTAGCCCTAACACTAACCCTAGGCGTACCCTATCCCTAACCCTAACCCTAGCCCTAGCCCTAGCCCTAGCCCTAAATCTAACCCTAACCATAGCCCTAGCCCTAGCCCTAGACCTAGCCCTAAACCTAACCCTAACCATAGCCCTAACCCTAGCCCTAAACCTAACCATAACCCTAGCGCTAACCCTATACCTAGACCTAGCCCTAGTCCTAGACCTAACCCTAACCCTAACCATAACCCTAAACCTAGCCCTAGCCCTAGCCCTAGCCCTAACCCTAACCCTAACCATAACCCCAACCCTAGCCCTAGCCATAGCCATAGCTCTAACCCTAAATCTAACCCTAGCCCTAGCCCTGACCCTAACCCTAACACTAGCCCTAACCCTAACCCTAACCCTAACCCGAGCCCTAGTCCTAGCCCTAGCCCTAGCCCTAGCCCTAACCCTAACCCTAGCCCTAGCCCTAGCCCTAAGCCTAACCCTAGCCCTAAACCTAACCCTAACCCTAACCCTAACCCTAACCCTAGCCCTAGCCCTAACCCTAACCCTAACCCTAGCCCTAGCCCTAACCCTAACACTAACCCTA
>OX463233.1:22860531-22870531 GCA_949820135.1 Sylvilagus floridanus | reverse complement strand
ACCCTAGCCCTAGCCCTAGCCCTAACCCTAACCCTAACCCTAACGCTAGCCCTAACCCTAACCCTAACCCTAGACCTAACCCTAACCCTAGCCCTAACCCTAACCCTAAACCTGGCCCTAGCCCTAGCCCTAGCCCTAACCCTAACCCTAACCCTAACCCTAAACCTAGCCCTAACCCTAACCCTAACCCTACCATAGCCCTAGCCTTGCACTAGACCTAGCCCTACACCGAGCCTAACCCTAACGCTAACCCTAAACCTAACCCTAACCCTAGCCCTAAACCTAACCGTAGCCCTAACCCTAAACCTATACCTGGCCCTAGCCCTAGCCCTAGCCCTAGACCTAGCCCTAACCCTAACCCTAACCCTAGCCCTAAACCTAGCCCTAACCCTAACCCTAAACCTAGCGCTAACCCTAGACCTAGCCCTACCTCTAGCCCTAGACCTAACCCTAACCCTAACCCTAACCCTAACCCTAAATCTAGCCCTAGCCCTAGCCCTAGCCCTAAGCCTAACCCTAACCATAGCCCCAAACCTAGCCCTAGCCATAGCCCTAGCCCTAACCCTAAACCTAATCCTACCCTAGCCCTAGCATTAACCCTAACCCTAACACTAGCCCTAACCCTAACCCTAACCCTTACCCGAGCCCTAGCCCTAGCCCTAGCCCTAGCCCTAACCCTAACCCTAACCCTAGCCCTAGACCTAGCCCTAACCTCACCCTAGCCCAAAACCTAACCCTAACCCTAATCTAACCCTAAACCTAGCCCTAGCCCTAACCCTAACCCTAACCCTAACCCTAGCCCTATCCGTAACCCTAACCTAGCCCTATCCCTAGCCCTAATCCTAACCCTAGCCCTAAACCTAACTCTAACCCTAACCCTAACCCTAACGCTAGCCCTAGCCGTAGCCCTAGCCCTAGACCAAGCCCTAACCCTAACCCTAACCCTAAACATAACACTAACCCTAGCCCTAGCCCTAGCCCTAACCCTAAACCTAACCCTAACCCTAGCCCTAGCCCTAGCCCTAGCCCTAACCTTAACCCTAAACCTAGCCCTAGCCCTAGTCCTAGCCCTAATCCCTAGCCCTAACCCTAACCATAAGCCTAGCCCTAGCCCTAACCTTAGCCCTAGCCCTAACCCTAAACCTAACCCTAACCCTAGCCCTAACCCTAACCCTAACCCTAACCCTAGCCCTAGCCCTAGGCCTAACCCTAACCCTAGCCCTAAACCTAGCCCTAGCCCTAGCCCTGGCTTTTGCCCTAGCCCTAGTCCTAGCACTAACCCTAACCCTAACACTAACCCTAACCCTAGCTCTAACCCTAAAACTAGGCGTACCCTAACCCTAACCCTAACCCTAGCCCTAGCCCTAGCCCTAGCCCTAAAACTAACCCTAACCATAGCCCTAGCCCTAGCCCTAGACCTAGCCCTAACCCTAACCCTAACCCTAGCCCTAACCCTAACCCTAACCCTAGCGCTAACCCTAGACCTAGCCCCAGCCATAGCCCTAGACCAAACCCTAACCCTAACCCTAACCCTAAACCTAGCCCTAGCCCTAGCCCTAACCCTAACCCTAACCATAACCCCAACCCTAGCCCTAGCCATAGCCCTAGCCCTAACCCTAAACCTAACCCTAGCCCTAGACCTAGCCCTAACCCTAACCCTAACCCTAACCCTAGCCCTAGCCCTAGGCCTAACCCTAACCCTAGCCCTAAACCTAAACCTAGCCCTAACCCTAACCATAAACCTGGCCCTAGCCCTACCCCTAACCCTAACCCTAACCCTAACACTAAACCTAGCCCTAGCCCTAGCCCTAGCCCTAACCCTAACCCTAACCCTAACCCTAGCCCTAGACCTAGCCCTAGCCCTAGCCCTAGACCTAACCCTAACCCTAACCCTAGCCCTAGCCCTAGCCCTAGCCCTAGCCCTATACCTAACCCTAACCCTAACCCTAGCCCTAGCCCTAGCCCTAGCCCTAGCCCTAGACCAAGTCCTATCCCTAACCCTAACCCTAAACCTAACCCTAGCCCTAACCCTAACCCTAACCCTAACCCTGGCCCTAAACCTAGCCCTAACCCTAGCCCTGGCTTTTGCCCTAGCCCTAGTTCTAGCACTAACCCTAACCCTAACACTAACCCTAACCCTAGCCCTAACCCTAAAACTTGGCGTACCCTAACCCTAACCCTAACCCTAGCCCTAGCCCTAGCCCAAGCCCTAAAACTAACCCTAACCATAGCCCTAGCCCTAGCCCTAGACCTACCCTAACCCTAACCCTAAACCTAGCCCTAACCCTAGCCCTAACCCTAACCCCAACCCTAGCGCTAACCCTAGACCTTGCCCTAGCCCTAGCCCTAGAGCTAACCCTAACCCTAACCCTAACCCTAAACCTAGCCCTAGCCCTAGCCCTAACCCTAACCCTAACCCTAACCCAAACCATAACCCCAACCATAGCCCTAGAATAGCCCTAGCCCTAACCCTAAACCTAACACTAGCCCTAGCCCTAGCCCTGACCCTAACACTAACAATAGCCCTAACCATAACCCTAACCCTAACCCGAGCCCTAGCCCTAGCCCTAGCCCTAGCACTAGCCCTAACCCTAACCCTAGCCCTAGCCCTAGCCCTAACCCTAACCCTAGCCCTAAACCTAACCCTAACCCAAACCCTAGCCCTATCCCTAGCCCTAGCCCTAACCCTAAACCTAACCCTAGCCCTATCCCTAGCCCTAACCCTAACCCTAACCCTAGCCCTAGCCCTAGCCCTAACCCTAACCCTAGCCCTAAACCTAACCCTAACCCTAACCCTAAACCTAGGCACCCTAACCCTAACCCTAACCCTAGCCCTAGCCCTAGACCGAGCCCTAACCCTAAACCTAAACCTAAACCTAACCCTAACCTTAACCCTAGCCCTAACCCTAACCCTAACACTAACCCTAGCCCTAGCCCTAGCCCTAGCCCTTGCCTAGCCCTAGCCCTAGCACTAACCCTAGCCCTAGCCCTAGCCCTAGCCCTAGACCTAACCCTAACCCTAGCCCTAGCCCTAAACCTAACCCTAACCCTAACCCTAAACCTAGACCTAACCCTAGTACTAACCCTAACACTAGCCCTAACCCTAACCCTAAACTTGGCCCTAGCCCTAGCCCTAGCCCTAGCCCTAACCCTAACCCCAACCCTAACCCTAACCCTAGCCCTAGCCCTAACCCTAGCCATAGCCCTAACTCTGAACCTAACCCTAACCCTAGCCCTAACCCTAACCCTAACCCTAGCCCTAACCCTACACCTAAACCTAGCCCTAGCCCTAGCCCTAACCCTAACCCTATCCCTCTCACTAGCCCTAGGCCTAGCCCTAACCCTAACCCTAACACTAACCCTAACCCTAGCCCTAGCCCTAACCATAGCCATAGCCCTAACTCTGAACCTAACCCTAACCCTAGCCCTAACCCTAACCCTAGCTCTAACCCTAACCCTAACAATAGCCCTTGCCCTAGCCCTACCCTAACCCTAAACCTAACCCTAGCCCTAGCCCTAGCCCTAGCCCTAGCCCTAACCCTAACCCTAACCCTAACCCTGGCCCTAAACCTAGCCCTAGCCCTAGCCCTGGCTTTTGCCCTAGCCCTAGTCCTAGCACTAACCCTAACCCTAACACTAACTCTAACCCTAGCCCTAACCCTAACTCTAACCCTAGCGCTAACCCTAGACCTAGCCCTAGCCCTAGCCCTAGACCTAACCCTAACCCTAACCCTAAACCTTAAACTAGCCCTAGTCCTAGCCCTAGCCCTAACCCTAACCCAAACCATAACCCCAACCCTAGCCCTAGCCATAGCCCTAGGCCTAAACCTAAACCTAACCCTAGCCCTAGACCTAGCCCTAACCCTAACCCTAACCCTAACCCTAGCCCTAGCCCTAGGCCTAACCCTAACCCTAGCCCTAAACCTAAACCTAGCCCTAACCCTAACCATAAACCTGGCCCTAGCCCTACCCCTAACCCTAACCCTAACCCTAACACTAAACCTAGCCCTAGCCCTATCCCTAGCCCTAACCCTAACCCTAACCCTAACCCTAGCCCTAGACCTAGCCCTAGCCCTAGCCCTAGACCTAACCCTAATCCTAACCCTAGCCCTAGCCCTAGCCCTAGCCCTAGCCCTATACCTAACCCTAACCCTAACCCTAGCCCTAGCCCTAGCCCTAGCCCTAGCCCTAGACCAAGTCCTATCCCTAACCCTAACCCTAAACCTAACCCTAGCCCTAACCCTAACCCTAACCCTAACCCTGGCCCTAAACCTAGCCCTAACCCTAGCCCTGGCTTTTGCCCTAGCCCTAGTTCTAGCACTAACCCTAACCCTAACACTAACCCTAACCCTAGCCCTAACCCTAAAACTTGGCGTACCCTAACCCTAACCCTAACCCTAGCCCTAGCCCTAGCCCAAGCCCTAAAACTAACCCTAACCATAGCCCTAGCCCTAGCCCTAGACCTACCCTAACCCTAACCCTAAACCTAGCCCTAACCCTAGCCCTAACCCTAACCCCAACCCTAGCGCTAACCCTAGACCTTGCCCTAGCCCTAGCCCTAGAGCTAACCCTAACCCTAACCCTAACCCTAAACCTAGCCCTAGCCCTAGCCCTAACCCTAACCCTAACCCTAACCCAAACCATAACCCCAACCATAGCCCTAGAATAGCCCTAGCCCTAACCCTAAACCTAACACTAGCCCTAGCCCTAGCCCTGACCCTAACACTAACAATAGCCCTAACCATAACCCTAACCCTAACCCGAGCCCTAGCCCTAGCCCTAGCCCTAGCACTAGCCCTAACCCTAACCCTAGCCCTAGCCCTAGCCCTAACCCTAACCCTAGCCCTAAACCTAACCCTAACCCAAACCCTAGCCCTATCCCTAGCCCTAGCCCTAACCCTAAACCTAACCCTAGCCCTATCCCTACCCCTAACCCTAACCCTAACCCTAGCCCTAGCCCTAGCCCTAACCCTAACCCTAGCCCTAAACCTAACCCTAACCCTAAACCTAGGCACCCTAACCCTAACCCTAACCCTAGCCCTAGCCCTAGACCGAGCCCTAACCCTAAACCTAAACCTAAACCTAACCCTAACCCTAACCCTAGCCCTAACCCTAACCCTAACACTAACCCTAGCCCTAGCCCTAGCCCTAGCCCTTGCCTAGCCCTAGCCCTAGCACTAACCCTAGCCCTAGCCCTAGCCCTAGCCCTAGACCTAACCCTAACCCTAGCCCTAGCCCTAAACCTAACCCTAACCCTAACCCTAAACCTAGACCTAACCCTAGTACTAACCCTAACACTAGCCCTAACCCTAACCCTAAACTTGGCCCTAGCCCTAGCCCTAGCCCTAGCCCTAACCCTAACCCCAACCCTAACCCTAACCCTAGCCCTAGCCCTAACCCTAGCCATAGCCCTAACTCTGAACCTAACCCTAACCCTAGCCCTAACCCTAACCCTAACCCTAGCCCTAACCCTACACCTAAACCTAGCCCTAGCCCTAGCCCTAACCCTAACCCTATCCCTCTCACTAGCCCTAGGCCTAGCCCTAACCCTAACCCTAACACTAACCCTAACCCTAGCCCTAGCCCTAACCATAGCCATAGCCCTAACTCTGAACCTAACCCTAACCCTAGCCCTAACCCTAACCCTAGCTCTAACCCTAACCCTAACAATAGCCCTTGCCCTAGCCCTAGCCCTAACCCTAAACCTAACCCTAGCCCTAGCCCTAGCCCTAGCCCTAGCCCTAACCCTAACCCTAACCCTAACCCTGGCCCTAAACCTAGCCCTAGCCCTAGCCCTGGCTTTTGCCCTAGCCCTAGTCCTAGCACTAACCCTAACCCTAACACTAACTCTAACCCTAGCCCTAACCCTAACTCTAACCCTAGCGCTAACCCTAGACCTAGCCCTAGCCCTAGCCCTAGACCTAACCCTAACCCTAACCCTAAACCTTAAACTAGCCCTAGTCCTAGCCCTAGCCCTAACCCTAACCCAAACCATAACCCCAACCCTAGCCCTAGCCATAGCCCTAGGCCTAAACCTAAACCTAACCCTAGCCCTAGACCTAGCCCTAACCCTAACCCTAACCCTAACCCTAGCCCTAGCCCTAGGCCTAACCCTAACCCTGCCCTAAACCTAAACCTAGCCCTAACCCTAACCATAAACCTGGCCCTAGCCCTACCCCTAACCCTAACCCTAACCCTAACACTAAACCTAGCCCTAGCCCTAGCCCTAGCCCTAACCCTAACCCTAACCCTAACCCTAGCCCTAGACCTAGCCCTAGCCCTAGCCCTAGACCTAACCCTAATCCTAACCCTAGCCCTAGCCCTAGCCCTAGCCCTAGCCCTATACCTAACCCTAACCCTAACCCTAGCCCTAGCCCTAGCCCTAGCCCTAGCCCTAGACCAAGTCCTATCCCTAACCCTAACCCTAAACCTAACCCTAGCCCTAACCCTAACCCTAACCCTAACCCTGGCCCTAAACCTAGCCCTAACCCTAGCCCTGGCTTTTGCCCTAGCCCTAGTTCTAGCACTAACCCTAACCCTAACACTAACCCTAACCCTAGCCCTAACCCTAAAACTTGGCGTACCCTAACCCTAACCCTAACCCTAGCCCTAGCCCTAGCCCAAGCCCTAAAACTAACCCTAACCATAGCCCTAGCCCTAGCCCTAGACCTACCCTAACCCTAACCCTAAACCTAGCCCTAACCCTAGCCCTAACCCTAACCCCAACCCTAGCGCTAACCCTAGACCTTGCCCTAGCCCTAGCCCTAGAGCTAACCCTAACCCTAACCCTAAACCTAAACCTAGCCCTAGCCCTAGCCCTAACCCTAACCCTAACCCTAACCCAAACCATAACCCCAACCATAGCCCTAGAATAGCCCTAGCCCTAACCCTAAACCTAACACTAGCCCTAGCCCTAGCCCTGACCCTAACACTAACAATAGCCCTAACCATAACCCTAACCCTAACCCGAGCCCTAGCCCTAGCCCTAGCCCTAGCACTAGCCCTAACCCTAACCCTAGCCCTAGCCCTAGCCCTAACCCTAACCCTAGCCCTAAACCTAACCCTAACCCAAACCCTAGCCCTATCCCTAGCCCTAGCCCTAACCCTAAACCTAACCCTAGCCCTATCCCTAGCCCTAACCCTAACCCTAACCCTAGCCCTAGCCCTAGCCCTAACCCTAACCCTAGCCCTAAACCTAACCCTAACCCTAACCCTAAACCTAGGCACCCTAACCCTAACCCTAACCCTAGCCCTAGCCCTAGACCGAGCCCTAACCCTAAACCTAAACCTAAACCTAACCATAACCCTAACCCTAGCCCTAACCCTAACCCTAACACTAACCCTAGCCCTAGCCCTAGCCCTAGCCCTTGCCTAGCCCTAGCCCTAGCACTAACCCTAGCCCTAGCCCTAGCCCTAGCCCTAGACCTAACCCTAACCCTAGCCCTAGCCCTAAACCTAACCCTAACCCTAACCCTAAACCTAGACCTAACCCTAGTACTAACCCTAACACTAGCCCTAACCCTAACCCTAAACTTGGCCCTAGCCCTAGCCCTAGCCCTAGCCCTAACCCTAACCCCAACCCTAACCCTAACCCTAGCCCTAGCCCTAACCCTAGCCATAGCCCTAACTCTGAACCTAACCCTAACCCTAGCCCTAACCCTAACCCTAACCCTAGCCCTAACCCTACACCTAAACCTAGCCCTAGCCCTAGCCCTAACCCTAACCCTATCCCTCTCACTAGCCCTAGGCCTAGCCCTAACCCTAACCCTAACACTAACCCTAACCCTAGCCCTAGCCCTAACCATAGCCATAGCCCTAACTCTGAACCTAACCCTAACCCTAGCCCTAACCCTAACCCTAGCTCTAACCCTAACCCTAACAATAGCCCTTGCCCTAGCCCTAGCCCTAACCCTAAACCTAACCCTAGCCCTAGCCCTAGCCCTAGCCCTAGCCCTAACCCTAACCCTAACCCTAACCCTGGCCCTAAACCTAGCCCTAGCCCTAGCCCTGGCTTTTGCCCTAGCCCTAGTCCTAGCACTAACCCTAACCCTAACACTAACTCTAACCCTAGCCCTAACCCTAACTCTAACCCTAGCGCTAACCCTAGACCTAGCCCTAGCCCTAGCCCTAGACCTAACCCTAACCCTAACCCTAAACCTTAAACTAGCCCTAGTCCTAGCCCTAGCCCTAACCCTAACCCAAACCATAACCCCAACCCTAGCCCTAGCCATAGCCCTAGGCCTAAACCTAAACCTAACCCTAGCCCTAGCCCTAGCCCTAGCCCTAGCCCTGACCCTAACCCTAACACTAGCCCTAACCCTAAATTAACCCTAACCCGAACCCTAGCCCTAGCCCTAGCCCTAGCCCTAGCCCTAGCCCTAGCCCTAACCCTAACCCTAGCCCTAGTCCTAGCCCTAGCCCTAGGCCTAGCCCTAACCCTAACCCTAACCCTATCACTAGCCCTAGCCCTAGCCCTAGCCCTAGCCCTAACCCTAACCCTAACCCTAGCCCTAGCCCTGGCTTTTGCCCTAGCCCTAGTCCTAGCACTAACCCTAACCCTAACTCTAACCCTAACCCTAGCCCTAACCGTAACCCTAGGCGTACCCTAACACTAACCCTAACCCTAGCCCTAGCCATAGCCCTAGCCCTAACCCTAACCCTAACCGTATCCCTAGCCCTAGCCCTAGCTCTAGCCCTAACCCTAACCCTATCCCTAACCCTAGCCCTAGCCCTAGCCCTTGCCATAACCCTAATCCTAGCCCTAGCCCTAACCATAACCCTAACCCTAACCCTAACCCTAGCCCTAGAACTAACCCTAGCCCTAGACCAAGCCCTAACCCTAACCCTAACCCTAAACATAACACTAACCCTAGCCCTAACCCTAACCCTAGCCCTAGCCCTAGCCCTAGCCTTAGCCCTAGGCCTAGCCCTAACCCTAACCCTAACCCTGGCCCTAAACCTAGCCCTAGCCCTAGCCCTGGCTTTTGCCCTCGCCCTAGTCCTAGCACTAACCCTAACCCTAACAATAACCCTAACCCTAGCCCTAACCGTAACCCTAGGCGTACCCTAACCCTAACCCTAAACCTAGCCCTAGATATAGCCCTAGCCCTAACCCTAACCCTAACCCTAACCCTAGCCCTAGCCCTAGCCCTAACCCTAACAGTAACCCTAACCCTGGCCCTAAACCTAGCCCTAGCCCTAGCCCTGGCTTTTGCCCTAGCCCTAGTCCTAGCACTAACCCTAACCCTAACACTAACCCTAACCCTAGCCCTAACACTAACCCTAGGCGTACCCTATCCCTAACCCTAACCCTAGCCCTAGCCCTAGCCCTAGCCCTAAATCTAACCCTAACCATAGCCCTAGCCCTAGCCCTAGACCTAGCCCTAAACCTAACCCTAACCATAGCCCTAACCCTAGCCCTAAACCTAACCATAACCCTAGCGCTAACCCTATACCTAGACCTAGCCCTAGTCCTAGACCTAACCCTAACCCTAACCATAACCCTAAACCTAGCCCTAGCCCTAGCCCTAGCCCTAACCCTAACCCTAACCATAACCCCAACCCTAGCCCTAGCCATAGCCATAGCTCTAACCCTAAATCTAACCCTAGCCCTAGCCCTGACCCTAACCCTAACACTAGCCCTAACCCTAACCCTAACCCTAACCCGAGCCCTAGTCCTAGCCCTAGCCCTAGCCCTAGCCCTAACCCTAACCCTAGCCCTAGCCCTAGCCCTAAGCCTAACCCTAGCCCTAAACCTAACCCTAACCCTAACCCTAACCCTAACCCTAGCCCTAGCCCTAACCCTAACCCTAACCCTAGCCCTAGCCCTAACCCTAACACTAACCCTAGCCCTAGCCCTAGCCCTAACCCTAACCCTAGCCCTAAACCTTACTCTAACCCTAACCCTTAACCTAGGCGTACCCTAACCCTAACACTAACCTAGCCGTAGCCCTAGGCCGAGCCCTAACCCTAACCCTAAGCCTAAACTTAACCCTAACTC
>OX463233.1:22850531-22855531 GCA_949820135.1 Sylvilagus floridanus | reverse complement strand
CTAGACCTAGCCCTAGCCCTAGCCCTAACCCTAACCCTAACTCTAGCCCTAGCCCTAGCCCTAACCCTAACCCTAACCCTAACCCGAGCCCTAGCCCTAGCTCTAACCCTAACCCTAGCCCTAACCCTAACCCTAACCCTAACCCTAACCCTAACCCTAGCCCTAGCCCTAACTGTAGCCCTTGCCTAGCCCTATCCCTAGCACTAACCCTAGCCCTAGCCCTAGCCCTAGCCCTAGCCCTAGCCCTAACCCTAAACCTAGCCCTAGCCATAAACCTAACCCTAACCCTAACCCTAACCCTCGTCCTAGCAAAAGCCCTAGCCCTAGCCCTTGCCCTAGCCCTAGCCCTAGCCCTAGCCCTAACCCTAACCCTAACACTAGCCCTAGCCCTAGGCCTAGCCCTAACCATAACCCTAACCCTAACCCTAGCCCTAACCCTAACCCTAACCCTAGCCATAACACTAACCCTAGCCCTACACTAACCCTAACCCTAGCCCTAGCCCTGGCCCTAGCCCTAGCCCTAGCCTTAACCCTAAACCATAACCCTGACCCTAAACCTAGCCCTAGCCCTAGCCCTAGCCCTTACCCTAAACCAAACACTAACCATAGCCCTAGCCCTAGCCCTAGCCCTAGCCCTAGCCCTAACCCTAACCCTAACCCTAGCCCTAGCCCTAGCCCCAGCTTAACCCTAACCCTAGCCCTAGCCCTAACCCTACCCTAATTCTAACCCTAACCCTAGCCCTAGCCCTAGCGCTAGCCCTAGCCCTAGCCCTAACCCTAACCCTAATCCTAGCCCAAGCCATAACCCTAACCCTAGCCCTAGCCCTAACCCTATCCCTAACCCTAAACCTAACCCTAATCCTAGCCCTAGCCCTAGCCCTGGCCCTTGCCCTAGCCCTATTCCTAGCACTAACCCTAAACCTAACACTAACCCTAACCCTAACACTAACCCTAACCCTAGCCGTAACCCTAACCCTAGCGTACCCTGACCCTAACCCTAACCCTAGCCCTAGCCCTAGCCCTAACACTAACCATAACCCTAGCCCTAGCCCTAGCCCTAACCCTAACCCTAGCCCTAACCCTAGCCCTAACCCTAACCCTAAACCTAACCATAAACCTAGACCTAGCCCTAGCCCTAGCCCTAGCCCTAACCATAACCCTAACCCTAAATCTAACCCTAGCCCTAGCCCTAGACCGAGCCCTAACCCTAACCCTAACCCTAACCATAGCCCCAACCCTAGCCATAGCCCTAGCCCTAGCCCTAGCCCTAACCCTAAAACTAACCCTAACCTTACCCCTAGCCTTAACCCTAAACCATAACCCTGACCCTAAACCTAGCCCTAGCCCTAGCCCTAGCCCTTACCCTAAACCAAACACTAACCATAGCCCTAGCCCTAGCCCTAGCCCTAGCCCTAACCCTAACACTAAACCTAGCCCTAGCCCTAGCCCTAGCCCTAACACTAACCCTATCCCTAACTCTAGCCCTAGCCCTAGCACTAGCCCTAACCCTAACCCTAACCCTAGCCCTAGCCCTAGCTCTAGCCCTAACCATAGCCCTAACCCTAACCCTGGCCCTAAACCTAAACCTAGCCCTAACCCTAACACTAGCCCTAGCCCTACCCTAGCCCTAGCCCTAGCCCTAACCCTAACCCTAACCCTACCCCTAGCCATAACCCTAACCCTAGCCCTAGCCCTAACCCTAACCCTAACCCTATCCCTAACCCTAATCCTAGCCCTAGCCCTAACCCTGGCCCTTGCCCTAGCCCTATTCCTAGCACTAACCCTAACCCTAACAATAACCCTAACCCTAGCCCTAACCCTAACCCTAGGCGTACCCTAAACCTAACCCTAACCCTAGCCCTAGCCCTAGCCCTAACACTAACCCTAACCCTAGCCCTAACCCTAGCCCTAACCCTAACCTTAGCCCTAACCCTAGCCCTAACCCTAACCCTAACCCTAGCCCTAAACCTAGACCTAGCCCTAGCCCTAGCCCTAGCCCTAGCCCTAGCCCTAACCCTAACCCTAACCATAAACCTAACCCTAGCCCTAGCCCTAGACCGAGCCCTAACCCTAACCCTAACCCTAACCATAGCCCCACCCCTAGCCTTAGCCCTAGCCCTAGCCCTAGCCCTAATCCTAACCCTAACCCTAGCCCTAGCCCTAGCCCCAGCATAACCCTAACCCTAGCCCTAGCACTAACCCTACCCTAACTCTAACCCTAACCCTAGCCATAGCCCTAGTCCTAGCCTTAGCCCTAGACCAAGCCCTAACCCTTACCCTAAACCTAAACCTAAACCTAACCCTAGCCAAAACCCTAAGCCTAGCCCTAGCCCAAGCCCTAACCCTAACCCTAACCATAGCCCCAACCCTAGCCATAGCCCTAGCCCTAGCCCTAGCCCTAGCCCTAACCATAACCATAACCCTAGCCCTAGCCCTAGCCCTAGCCCTAGCCCTAGACCAAGTCCTAACCCTAACCCTAACACTAAACCTAACCCTAACCCTAACCCTAACCCTAACCCTAACCCTAGCCCTAGCCCTAGACCAAGTCCTAACCCTAACCCTAACACTAAACCTAACCCTAACCCTAACCCTAACCCTAACCCTAACCCTAGCCCTAGCCCTAGACCTAGACCTAACCCTAACCCTAGCCCTAGCCCTAGCCCTAGCCCTAACCCTAACCCTAACTCTAGCCCTAGCCCTAGCCCTAACCCTAACCCTAACCCTAACCCGAGCCCTAGCCCTAGCTCTAACCCTAACCCTAGCCCTAACCCTAACCCTAACCCTAACCCTAACCCTAGCCCTAGCCCTAACTGTAGCCCTTGCCTAGCCCTATCCCTAGCACTAACCCTAGCCCTAGCCCTAGCCCTAGCCCTAGCCCTAGCCCTAACCCTAAACCTAGCCCTAGCCATAAACCTAACCCTAACCCTAACCCTAACCCTCGTCCTAGCAAAAGCCCTAGCCCTAGCCCTTGCCCTAGCCCTAGCCCTAGCCCTAGCCCTAACCCTAACCCTAACACTAGCCCTAGCTCTAGGCCTAGCCCTAACCATAACCCTAACCCTAACCCTAGCCCTAACCCTAACCCTAACCCTAGCCATAACACTAACCCTAGCCCTACACTAACCCTAACCCTAGCCCTAGCCCTGGCCCTAGCCCTAGCCCTAGCCTTAACCCTAAACCATAACCCTGAACCTAAAACTAGCCCTAGCCGTAACCCTAGCCCTTACCCTAAACCTACCCCTAACCCTAGCCCTAGCCCTAGCCCTAGCCCTAGCCCTAAACTTAACCCTAAACCTAGCCCTAGCCCTAGCCCTAGCCCTAGCCCTAACCGTAACCCTAAGCCTAGCCCTAGCCCTAACCCTAGCCCTAGCCCTAACCCTAAACCTAACCCTAACCCTAGCCCTAACCCTAACCCTAACCCGAACCCTAGCCCTAGCCCTAGCCCTAGCCCTAGCCCTAACCCTAACGCTAACCCTAACCCTAGCCCTAACCCTAACCCTAACACTAGCCCTAGCCCTAGCCCTAGCCCTACCCTAACCCTAACCCTAGCCCTAGCCCTAGCCCTAGCCCTAGCCTTAACCCTAAACCATAACCCAGACCCTAAACCTAGCCCTAGCCCTAGCCCTAGCCCTAAACCTAAACCTAACCCTAACCCTAGCCCTAGACCTAGTCCGAGCCCTAGCCCTAACCCTAAACCATAACCCTGACCCTAAACCTATCCCTTGCCCTAGCTTTAGCCCTAACCCTAAACGTAACCCTAACCCTAGCCCTAGCCCTAGCCCTAGCTCTAGACCTAACCCTAACCCTAGCCCAAGCCCTAGCCTTAACCCTAACTCTAACCATAACCCTTACCCTAGCCCAAGCCCTAACCCTAACCCTAACCCTAGCCCTAGCCCTCACCCTAACCCTAACCCTAACCCTAACCCTAGCCCTAATTCTAACCCTACCCCTACCCTAGCCCTAGCCCTAGACCTATCCCTAACCGTAACCGTAAGCCTAGCCCTAGCCCTAGCCCTAGCCCTAAACCAAATCCAAACTGTAGCACCAACCCTATCCCTAGGTATAGCCCTAGCCCTAACCCTAAACCTAACCCAAGCCCTAGCCCTAGCCATAACCCTAACCCTAACACTAGACCTGACTCTAACCCTAACCCGAGCCCTAGCCCTAGCCCAAGCCCTAGCCCTAGCCCTAACCCTAACCCTAACACTAACCCTAGCCCTAGCCCTAGCCCTAACCCTAACCCTAACCCTAACCCGAGCCCTAGCCCTAGCCCTAACCCTATCCCTAGCCCTAAACCTAACCCTAACCCTAACCCTAACCCTAACACTAGCCCTAGCCCTAACTGTAGCCCTTGCCTAGCCCTAGCACTAGCACTAACCCTAGCCCTAGCCCTAGCCCTAGCCCTAGCCCTAAACCTAAACCTAGCCCTAGCCATAAATCTAACCCTAACCCTAACCCTAACCCTAGCCCTAGCAATAGCCCTAGCCCTAGCCCTTGCCCTATCCCTAGCCCTAGCCCTAGCCCTAACCCTAACCCTAACACTAGCCCTAGCCCTAGCCCTAACCCTAGCCATAACCCTAAACCTAACCCTAACCCTAGCCCTAACCCTACCCTAACCCTAGACCTAACACTAACCCTAGCCCTACCCTAACCCTAACCCTAGCCCTAGACCTGGCCCTAGTCCTAGCCCTAGCCTTAACCCTAAACCATAACCCTGACACTAAAACTAGCCCTAGCCGTAACCCTAGCCCTTACCCTAAACCTAACCCTAACCCTAGCCCTAGCCCTAGCCCTAGCCCTAACCTTAACCCTAAACCTAGCCCTAGCCCTAGCCCTAAACCTAGCCCTAGCCCCAACCCTAAACCTAACCCTAACCCTAGCCCTAACCCTAACCCTAACCCGAACCATAGCCCTAGATCGAGCCCTAGCCCTAGCCCTAGCCCTAACCCTAAACCCAACCCTAACCCTAGCCCTAGCCCTAGCCCTAGCCCTAGCCCTAGCCC
>OX463233.1:22800531-22803031 GCA_949820135.1 Sylvilagus floridanus | reverse complement strand
CCTAACCCTAAACCTAACCCTAACCCTAGCCCTAACCCTAAACCTAAACCTAGCCCTAACCCTAACCCTAACCCTAGACCTATCCCTAATCCTAGACCTACCCTAACCCTAACCCTAGCCCTATTCATAGCCCTAGCCCTAGCCCTAGGCTTAACCCTAAACCATAACCCTGACACTAAACCTAGCCCTAGCCCTAGCCCTAGCCCTAGCCCTAGCCCTAACCCTTAGCCTAAACCTAACCCTAGCCCTTGCCCTAGCCCTAGCCCTAGCCCTAACCCTAACCCTAACCCTAACCCTAGCCCTTGCCCTAGCCCTAGCCCAAGCCCTAACCCTAACCCTAAACCTAAACCTAGCCCTAGCCCTAGCCCTAACACTAACCCTAACCATAGCCCCAACCCTAGATATAGCCCTAGCCCTAGCCCTAGCCTTAAACCTAACCCTCACCCTAGCCCTAGCCCTAGCCCCAGCAATAACCCTAACCCTAGCCCTAGCCCCAACCCTAACCCTAACGCTAACCCTAACCCTAGCCCTAGCCCTAGCCATAGCCCTAGCCCTAGACCAAGCCCTAACCCTAACCCTAACCCTAAACCTAACCCTAACCCTAGCCCTAACCCTAACCCTAACCCTAGCCCTAACCCTAACCCTAACCCTAGACCTAACCCTAACCCTAGACCTACCCTAACACTAACCCTAGCGTTAGCCATAGCCCTAGCCCTAGCCCTAGCCCTAACCCTAAACCTAACCCTAACCCTAGCCCTTGCCAAGGCCCTAGCCCTAGCCCTAGTCCTAGCCCTAGCCCTAGACCTAACCCTAACCCTAGCCGTAGCCCTAGCCCTAGCCCAAGACCTAACCCTAACCCTAAACCTAACTCTAACCCTAGCCATAGCCCTAGCCCTAGCCCTAGACAAGGCCCTAACCCTAACTCTAACCCTAACCATAACCCTAACCCTAGCCCTAGCCCTAACCCTAGCCCTAGCCCTCAATCTAAACCTAACCCTAACCCTAGACCTAACCCTAACCCTAACCCTAGCCCTAGCCCTAGCCCTAGCCCTTGCCCTAACCCTAGCCCTAGCCCTAGCCTAGCCCTAACCCTAACCCTAACCCTAACCCTAACCCTAAACCTAGCCCTAGCCCTAGCCCTAACCCTAACCCTAACCCTAACACTAGCTCTAGCCCTAGCCCTAGCCCTAAACCTAACCCTAGCCCCAGCCCTAGCCCAAACCCTAACCCTAGCCCTAGCCCTAGCCCTAGCACTAACCCTAAACCTAGCCCTAGCCCTAGCCCTAGCCCTAACCCTAACCCTAACACTAACCCTATCACTAGCCCTAGCCCTAGCCCTAGCCCTAACCCTAACCCTAACCCTACCCCTAGACCTAGCCCTAGCCCAAACCCTAAACCTAAACCTAACCCTAGCCCTAACCCTAACCCTTGCCCTAGCCCTAGCCCTAGCCCTAGCCCTAGACCTAACCCTAAGCCTAACCCTAGCCCTAGCCCTAGCCCTAGCCCTAGCCCTAACCCTAACCCTAACCCTAACCCTAGCCCTAGCCCTAGCCCTAGACCTAGCCTTAGACCAAGCCCTAACCCTAACTCTAACCCTAAACCTAACCCTAACCCTAGCCCTAACCCTAACCCTAGCCCTAGCCCTAGCCCTAGCCCTAGCCCTAACCCTAAAACTCACCCTAACCCTAGCCCTAGCCCTAGCCCTAGCTCTAGCCCTAACCCTAACCCTCACCCTAGCCCTAGCCCTAGGCCAATCCCTAACCCTAACTCTAACCCTAAACCTAACCCTAACCCTAGCCCTAACCCTATCCCTAAACCTAGCCCTAACCCGAACCCTAACCCTAGACCTATCCCTAACCCTAGACCTACCCTAACCCTAACCCTGGTCCTAGCCATAGCCCTAGCCCTAGCCCTAGGCTTAACCCTAAACCATAACCCTGACGCTAAACCTAGCCCTAGCCCTAGCCCTAGCCCTAGCCCTAACCCTAAGCCTAAACCTAACCCTAGCCCTTGCACGAGCCCTTGCCCTAGCCCTAACCCTAACCCTAAACCTAACCCTAGCCCTTGCCCTAGCCCTAGCCCTAGCCCTAACCCTAACCCTAAACCTAAACCTAGCCCTAGCCCTAGCCCTAGCCCTAACCCTAACAATAACCATAGCCCCAACCCTAGACATAGCCCTAGCCCTAACCCTAACCCTCACCCTAGCCCTAGCCCTAGCCCCAGCAATAACCCTAACCCTAGCCCTAGCCCTAACCCTAACCCTAACTCGAACCCTAACCCTAGCCCTAGCCCTAGCCCTAGCCCTAGACCAAGCCCTAGCCCTAACCCTAACCCTAAACCTAACCCTAACCCTAGCCCTAACCCTAACCCTAACCCTAACCCTAGCCCTAACCCTAACCCTAACCCTAGACCTAACCCCTACCCTAGACCTGCCCTAACCCTAACCCTAGCGCTAGCCATAGCCCTAGCCCTAGTTCTAGGCTTAACCCTAAACCATATC
>OX463233.1:22745531-22748031 GCA_949820135.1 Sylvilagus floridanus | reverse complement strand
CTAACCCTATCCCTAGCCCTAGCCCTAGCCCTAGCCCTAGACCAAGCCCTAACCCTAAATCTAACACAAAACCTAACCCTAACCCTAGCCCTAACCCTAACCCTAGCACTAGCCCTAGCCCTAGCCCTAGCCCTAACCCTAAACCAAACACTAACCCAAGCACTAGCCCTAGCCCTAGCCCTAACCCTAACCCTTAAACTAGCCCTAGCCCTTGCCCTAGCCCTAACCCTAACCCTAACCCTAACCCTAAACCTAGCCCTAGCCATAGCCCTAACCCTAACCCTAACCCTAACACTAGCTCTAGCCCTAGCCCTAGGCTTAACCCTAAACCATAACCCTGACGCTAAACCTAGCCCTAGCCCTAGCCCTAACCCTAACCCTAACCCTAAACCTAGCCCCAGCCCTAGCCCAAAGCCTAACCCTAGCCCTAGCCCTAGAACTAGCCCTAACCCTAACGCTAACCCTAACCCTAGCCCTAGCCCTAGCCCAAACCCTAAACCTAACCCTAACCCTAGCCCTAACCCTAATCCTAGCCCTAGCCCTAGCCCTAGCCGAAGCCCTAGACCTAACCCTAACCCTAACCCTAGCCCTAGCCCTAGCCCTAGCCCTAGCCCTAGCCCTAACCTTAACCCTAACCCTAACCCTAGCCCTAGCCCTAGCCCTAGCCCTAGCCCTAGACCAAGCCCTAACCCTAACTCTAACCCTAAACCTAACCCTAACCCTAGTCCTAACCCTAACCCTAGCCCTAGCCCTATCCCTAGCCCTAACCCTAAAACTAACCCTAACCCTAGCCCTTTCCGTTGCCCTAACCCTAACCCTAAACCTAGCCCTAGCCCTAGCCCTAGCACTAACCCGAACACTAACCCTAACCCTAACCCTAATCCTAGCCCTAACTCTAAACCTAACCCTAACCCTAGCCCTAGCCCTAACCCTAGCCCTAGCCCTAACTCTAAACCTAACCCTATCCCTAGCCCTAACCCTAACCCTAGCCCTAGCCGTAGCAGTAGCCCTTGCCCTAATCCTAGCCCTAGCCCTAGCCTAGCCCTAACCCTAACCCTAACTCTAACCCTAACCCTAACCCTAGCCCTAGCCCTAGCCCTAGCCCTAGCCCTAGACCAAGCCCTAACCCTAACTCTAACCCTAAAACTAACCCTAACCCTAGCCCTAACCCTAAACCTAGCCCTAGCCCTAGCCCTAGCCCTAGCCCTAACCCTAAAACTAACCCTAACCCTAGCCCTAGCCCTAGCCCTAGCCCTAGCCCTAGCCCTAACTCTAACCCTCACCCTAGCCCTAGCCCTAGACCAAGCCCTAACCCTAACCCTAACCCTAATCCTAACCCTAACCCTAGCCCTAACCCTAACCCTAAACCTAGCCCTAACTCTAACCCTAACCCTAGACCTCTCCCTAACCCTAGACCTACCCTAACCCTAACCCTAGCCCTAGCCATAGCCCTAGCCCTAGCCCTAGGCTTAACCCTAAACCATAACCCTGTTGCTAAACCTAGCCCTAGCTCTAACCCTAGCCCTAGCCCTAACCCTAAGCCAAACCCTAACCCTAGCCCTTGCCCTAGCCCTAGCCCTAGCCCTAACCCTAACCCTAACCCTAACCCTACCCTTGCCCTAGCCCTAGCCCTAGCCCTAAACCTAACCCTAACCCTAAACCTAAACCTAGCCCTAGCCCTAGCCCTAGCCCTAGCCCTAACCCTAAACCTAACCATAGCCCCAACCCTAGACATAGCCCTAGCCCTAGCCCTAGCCCTTACCCTAACCCTCACCCTAGCCCTAGCCCTAGCCCCAGCAATAACCCTAACCCTAGCCCTAGCCCTAACCCTAACCCTAACTCTAACCTTAACCCTAGCGATAGCCCTAGTCCTAGCCCTAGCCCTAGACCAAGCCCTAACCCTAACCCTAACACTAAACCTAACCCTAACCCTAGCCCTAACCCTAACCCTAACCCTAGTCCTAACCCTAACCCTAACCCTAGACCTAACCCTAACCCTAGCCCTAACCCTAACCCTAACCCTAGCGCTAGCCATAGCCCTAGCCCTAGCCCTAGACCTAACCCTAACCCTAACCCTAAACCTAGCCCTAACCCTAACCCTAACCCTAACCCTAGCCCTAGCCATAGCCCTAGTCCTAGCCCTAGGCTTAACCCTAAACCATAACCCTGACGCTAAACCTAGCCCTAGCCCTAGCCCTTGCCCTAGCCCTAACCCTAAACCTAACCCTAAACCTATCCCTAACCCTAGCCCTAGCCCTAGCCTAGCCCTAACCCGAACACTAACCCTAAACCTAACCCTAGCCCTAGCCCTAACCCTAGCCCTAGCCCTAACTCTAAATCTAACCCTAACCCTAGCCCTAGCCCTAACCCTAGCCCTAGCCCTAACTCTAAACCTAACCCTATCCCTAGCCAGAACCCTAACCTAACCCTAACCCTAGCCCTAGCCCTAGCAGTAGCCCTTGCCTAACCCTAGCCCGAGCCCTAGCCTAGCCCTAACCCT
>OX463233.1:22738031-22740531 GCA_949820135.1 Sylvilagus floridanus | reverse complement strand
TAACCCTAGCCCTAGCCGTAGCAGTAGCCCTTGCCCTAATCCTAGCCCTAGCCCTAGCCTAGCCCTAACCCTAACCCTAACTCTAACCCTAACCCTAACCCTAGCCCTAGCCCTAGCCCTAGCCCTAGCCCTAGACCAAGCCCTAACCCTAACTCTAACCCTAAAACTAACCCTAACCCTAGCCCTAACCCTAAACCTAGCCCTAGCCCTAGCCCTAGCCCTAGCCCTAACCCTAAAACTAACCCTAACCCTAGCCCTAGCCCTAGCCCTAGCCCTAGCCCTAGCCCTAACTCTAACCCTCACCCTAGCCCTAGCCCTAGACCAAGCCCTAACCCTAACCCTAACCCTAATCCTAACCCTAACCCTAGCCCTAACCCTAACCCTAAACCTAGCCCTAACTCTAACCCTAACCCTAGACCTCTCCCTAACCCTAGACCTACCCTAACCCTAACCCTAGCCCTAGCCATAGCCCTAGCCCTAGCCCTAGGCTTAACCCTAAACCATAACCCTGTTGCTAAACCTAGCCCTAGCTCTAACCCTAGCCCTAGCCCTAACCCTAAGCCAAACCCTAACCCTAG
Organism: Sylvilagus floridanus; assembly: GCA_949820135.1. NCBI lineage: Eukaryota > Metazoa > Chordata > Mammalia > Lagomorpha > Leporidae > Sylvilagus > Sylvilagus floridanus. Next base: position 22,739,953 of record OX463233.1, on the reverse strand, counting down.
CCCTTGCCCTAGCCCTAGCCCTAGCCCTAACCCTAACCCTAACCCTAACCCTACCCTTGCCCTAGCCCTAGCCCTAGCCCTAAACCTAACCCTAACCCTAAACCTAAACCTAGCCCTAGCCCTAGCCCTAGCCCTAGCCCTAACCCTAAACCTAACCATAGCCCCAACCCTAGACATAGCCCTAGCCCTAGCCCTAGCCCTTACCCTAACCCTCACCCTAGCCCTAGCCCTAGCCCCAGCAATAACCCTAACCCTAGCCCTAGCCCTAACCCTAACCCTAACTCTAACCTTAACCCTAGCGATAGCCCTAGTCCTAGCCCTAGCCCTAGACCAAGCCCTAACCCTAACCCTAACACTAAACCTAACCCTAACCCTAGCCCTAACCCTAACCCTAACCCTAGTCCTAACCCTAACCCTAACCCTAGACCTAACCCTAACCCTAGCCCTAACCCTAACCCTAACCCTAGCGCTAGCCATAGCCCTAGCCCTAGCCCTAGACCTAACCCTAACCCTAACCCTAAACCTAGCCCTAACCCTAACCCTAACCCTAACCCTAGCCCTAGCCATAGCCCTAGTCCTAGCCCTAGGCTTAACCCTAAACCATAACCCTGACGCTAAACCTAGCCCTAGCCCTAGCCCTTGCCCTAGCCCTAACCCTAAACCTAACCCTAAACCTATCCCTAACCCTAGCCCTAGCCCTAGCCTAGCCCTAACCCGAACACTAACCCTAAACCTAACCCTAGCCCTAGCCCTAACCCTAGCCCTAGCCCTAACTCTAAATCTAACCCTAACCCTAGCCCTAGCCCTAACCCTAGCCCTAGCCCTAACTCTAAACCTAACCCTATCCCTAGCCAGAACCCTAACCTAACCCTAACCCTAGCCCTAGCCCTAGCAGTAGCCCTTGCCTAACCCTAGCCCGAGCCCTAGCCTAGCCCTAACCCTAACCCTAACCCTAGCCCTAGCCCTAGCCCTAGCCCTAGCCCTAACCCTAACTCTAACCCTAGCCCTAGCCCTAGCCCAAACCCTAAACCTAACCCTAACCCTAGCCCTAACCCTAACCCTAGCCCTAGCCCTAGCCCTAGCCCTAGCCCTAGACCTAACCCTAAACCTAACCCTAGCCCTAAAAATAGCCCTTGTGCTGGCCCTAGCCCAAGCCCTAGCCCTAACCCTAACCCTAGCCCTAGCCCTAGCCCTAGCCCTAGCCCTACCCCTAACCCTAAACCTAACCCTGAAAATAGCCCTTGTGCTGGCCCTAGCCCAAGCCCTAGCCCTTGCCCTAACCCTAGCCCTAGCCCTAGCCTAGCCCTAACCCTAACCCTAACCCTAACCCTAACCCTAACCCTAACCCTAAACCTAGCCCTAGCCCTAGCCCTAACCCTAACCCTAACCCTAACATTAGCTCTAGCCCTAGCCCTAGCCCTAAACCTAACCCTAGCCCCAGCCCTAGCCCAAACCTTAACCCTAGCCCTAGCCCTAGCCCTAGCCCTAACCCTAACCCTAGCCCTAGCCCTAGCCCTAGCCCTACCCTAACCCTAACCCTAACCCTAACCCTAAACCTATCACTAGCCCTAGCCCTAGCCCTAGCCCTCCCTAACCCTAACCCTAGCCCTAGCCCTAGCCCTAGCCCAAACCCTAAACCTAACCCTAACCCTAGCCCTAACCCTAACCCTAGCCCTAGACCTAACCCTAACCGTAACCCTAACCCTAGCCGTAACCCTAGCCCTAGCCCTAGCCCTAACCCTATCCCTTACCCTAACCCTAGCCTAGCCCTAGCCCTAGCCCTAGCCCTAGACCAAGCCCTAACCCTAACTCTAACCCTAAACCTAACCCTAACCCTAGCCCTAACCCTAACCCTAGCCCTTGCCCTAGCCCTAGTCCTAAACCTAAAACTAATCCTAACCCTAGCCCCAGCCCTAGCCCTA
>OX463233.1:22730531-22733031 GCA_949820135.1 Sylvilagus floridanus | reverse complement strand
TGCCCTAGCCCTAGCCCAAGCCCTAACCCTAACCCTAACCCTAACCCTAGCCCTAGCCCTAGCCCTAGCCCTAACCCTAAACCTAACCCTAACCCTAGCCCTAGCCCTAGCCCTAGCCCTAACCCGAACACTAACCCTAACACTAGCCCTTGCCCTAGCCCTAGCCCAAGCCCTAACCCTAACCCTAACCCTAACCCTAGTCCTAGCCCTAGCCCTAGCACTAACCCGAACTGTAACCCTAACCCTAACCCTAGCCCTAGCCCTAACCCTAGCCCTAGCCCTAACTCTAAATCTACCCTAGCCCTAGCCCTAGCCCTAACCCTAACCCTAAACCTAACACTAGCTCTAGACCTAGCCCAAACCCTAACCCTAACCCTAGCCCCAGCCCTAGCCCAAACCCTAACCCTAGCCCTAGCCCTAGCCCTAGACCTAACCCTAACCCTAGCCCTAGCCCTAGCCCTAGCCCTAGCCCTAGCCCTAACCCTAACCCTAACCCTAACCCTATCACTAGCCCTAGCCCTAGCCCTAGCCCTAACCCTAACTCTAACCCTAGCCCTAGCCCTAGCCCTAGCCCAAACCCTAAACTTAACCCGAACCCTAGCCCTAACCCTAACCCTAGCCCTAGCCCTAGCCCTAGCACTAGCCCTAGACCTAACCCTAAACCTAACCCTAGCCCAAGCCCTAGCCCTAGCCCTAGCCCTAACCCTAACCCTAACCCTAACCCTAGCCCTAGCCCTAGCCCTAGCCCTAGCCCTAGACCCAGCCCTAACCCTAACTCTAACCCTAAACCTAATCCTAACCCTAGCCCTAATCCTAACCCTAACCCTAGCCCTAGCCCTAGCCCTAGCCCTAACCCTAAAACTAACCCTAACCCTAGCCCTAGCCCTTGCCCTAACCCTAGCCCTAGCCCTAGCCTAGCCCTAACCCTAACCCTAACCCTAACCCTAAACCTAGCCCTAGCCCTAGCCCTAACCCTAACCCTAATCCTAACACTAGCCCTTGCCTTAGCCCTAGCCCAAGCCCTAACCCTAACCCTAACCCTAACCCTAACCCTAGCCCTAGCCCTAGCCCTAGCACTAACCCGAACACTAACCCTAACCCTAACCCTAGCCCTAGAACTAGTCCTAGCCCTAGCCCTAACCCTAACCCTAACCCTAACCCTAGCCATAACACTAACCCTAACCTTAACCCTAGAAATAACCCTGACCCTACCCTAACCCTAACCCTAGCCCTAGCCATAGCCCTAGCCCTAGCCCTAGCCCTAGCCCTAGACCTAACCCTAACCCTAGCCCTAAACCTAGCCCTAGCCCTAGACCTAATCCTAACCCTAACCCTAACCCTAGCCCTAGCCCTAGCCCTAGCCCTAGCCCTAGACCAAGCCCTAACCCTAACACTAACCCTAACCCTAACCCTAACCCTAGCCCTAGCCCTAACCCTAGCCCTAGCCCTAAATCTAAACCTAACCCTAACCCTAGCCCTAACCCTAACCATAACCCTAGCCCTAGCCCTAGCCCTAGCCCTTGCCCTAACCCTAGCCCTAGCCCTAGCCTAGCCCTAACCCTAACCCTAACCCTAACCCTAACCCTAAACCTAGCCCTAGCCCTAGCCCTAACCCTAACCCTAACCCTAACATTAGCTCTAGCCCTAGCCCTAGCCCTAAACCTAACCCTAGCCCCAGCCCTAGCCGAAACCTTAACCCTAGCCCTAGCCCTAGCCCTAGCCCTAACCCTAACCCTAGCCCTAGCCCTAGCCCTAGCCCTACCCTAACCCTAACCCTAACCCTAACCCTAAACCTATCACTAGCCCTAGCCCTAGCCCTAGCCCTAACCCTAACCCTAACCCTAGCCCTAGCCCTAGACCTAGCCCAAACCCTAAACCTAACCCTAACCCTAGCCCTAACCCTAACCCTAGCCCTAGCCCTAGCCCTAGCCCTAGCCCTAGACCTAACCCTAACCGTAACCCTAACCCTAGCCGTAACCCTAGCCCTAGCCCTAGCCCTAACCCTAACCCTTACCCTAACCCTAGCCTAGCCCTAGCTCTAGACCTAGCCCTAGACCAAGCCCTAACCCTAACTCTAACCCTAAACCTAACCCTAACACTAGCCCTAACCCTAACCCTAGCCCTAGCCCTAGCCCTAGTCCTAAACCTAAAACTAACCCTAACCTTAGCTCTAGCCCTAGCCCTAGCCCTAGCCCTAGCCCTAACCCTTAACCTAAACCTAGCCCTAGCCCTAGCCCTAGCCCTAACCCTAACCCTAACCATAGAACCAACCCTAGACATAGCCCTAGCCCTAGCCCTAACCCTAACCCTCACCCTAGCCCTAGCCCTAGCCCCAGCAATAACCCTAACCCTAGCCCTAGCCTTAACCCTAACCCTAACCCTAACCCTAACCCTAGTCCTAGCCCTAGCCCTAGCCCTAGACCATGCCCTAACCCTAACCCTAACCCTAAACCTAACCCTAACCCTAGCCCTAAACCTAACCCTAACCCTAGCCCTAACC
>OX463233.1:22678031-22683031 GCA_949820135.1 Sylvilagus floridanus | reverse complement strand
ACCCTAACCCTAGCCCTAACCCTAACCCTAGCCCTTGTTCTAGCCCTAGACCTAAACTAACTCTAGCCCTAGCCCTAGCCCTAGCCATAGCCCTAAACCTAACCCTAACCCTAACCCTAGCCCTAGCCCTAGCCCTAGCCCTAGCCCTAGACCAAGCCATAACCCTAAACCTAACCCTAACCCTAGCCCTAACCCTAAAACTAGCCCTAGCCCTAGCCCTAGCCCTACCCTAGCACTAACCCTAACCCTAACCCTAGCCCTAGCCATAACCCTAACCCTAGCCCTAGCCCTAAACCTAACCCTAACCCTAACCCTACCCTAACCCTAATCCTAGCCCTAGCCCTAGCCCTGGCCCTTGCCATAGCCCTATTTCTAGCACTAACCCTAACCCTAACACTAACCCTAACCCTAGCCCTAACCCTAACCCTAGGCGTACCCTAACCCTAACCCTAACCCTAGCCCTAGCCCTAGCCCTAACACTAACCCTAACCCTAGCACTAGCCCTAGACCTAACCCTAACCCTAGCCCTAAACCTAGCCCTAACCCTAACCCTAACCCTAGCCCTAAACCTAGACCTAGCCATAGCCCTAGCCCTAACCCTAACCCTGACCTTAAACCAAACCCTAGCCGTAGCCCTAGACCGAGCACTAACCATAACCCTTACCCTAACCATAGCCCCAACCCTAGCCATAGCCCTAGCCCTAGCCCTAGCCCTAACCCTAACCCTAACCCTAGCCCTAGCCCTAGCCCCAGCATAACCCTAACCCTAGCCCTAGCCCTAACCCTACCCTAATTCTAACCCTAACCCTAGCCCTAGCCCTAGCCCTAGCCCTAGCCCTAGCCCTAACCCTAAACCTAACCCTAGCCCTAGCCATAACCCTAACCCTAGCCCTAGCCCTAACCCTAACCCTAACCTTAACCCAAATCCTAGCCCTAGCCCTAGCCCTGGCCCTTGCCCTAGCCCTATTTCTAGCACTAACCCTAACCCTAACACTAACCCTAACACTAACACTATCCCTAACCCTAGCCGTAACCCTAAACCTAAGCGTACCCTAACCCTAACCCTAACCCTAGCCCTAGCCCTAGCCCTAACACTAACCATAACCCTAGCCCTAGCTCTAGCCCTAACCCTAACCCTAGCCCTAACCCTAGCCCTAACCCTAACCATAAACCTAACCCTAAACCTAGACCTAGCCCTAGCCCTAGCGCTAGCCCTAACCATAACCATAACCCTAAACCTAACCCTAGCCCTAGCCCTAGACCGAGCCCTAACCCTAACCCTAACCCTAATCATAGCCCCAACCCTAGCCATAGCCCTAGCCCTAGCCCTAGCCCTAACCCTAACCCTAACCCTACCCCTAGCCCTAGCCCTAGCCCTAACCCTAACCCTAGTCCTAGCCCTAGCCCTAACCCTAACCCTAACCCTAGCCCTAGCCCTAGCCCTAACCCTATCCCAGCCCTAAACCTAACCCTAAACATAACCCTAACCCTAGCCCTAGCCCTTGCCCTTGCCCTAGCCCTAGCCTAGCACTAACCCTAGCCCTAGGCCTAGCCCTAGCCCTAGCCCTAACCCTAACGCTAGCCCTAGCCCTAAACCTAACCCTAACCCTAACCCAACCCTAGCCCTAGCCCTAGCCCTAGACCTAGCCCTTGCCCTAGCCCTAGCCCTAGCCCTAGCCCTAACCCTAACCCTAAACCTAACCCCAGCCCTAGCCCTAGCCCTAGCCCTAAACCTAACCCTAACCCTAGCCCTAACCCTAACCCTAACCTTAGCCCTAAACCTAACCCTAGCCCTACCCTAACCCTAGCCCTAGCCCAAGCCCTAGCCCTAGCACTAGCCTTAACCCTAAACCATAATCCTGACCCTAAACCTAGCCCTAGCCCTAGCCCTAGCCCTTACCCTAAACCAAACCCTAACCCTAGCCCTAGCCCTAGCCCTAGCCCTAGCCCTAACCCTAACCCTAAACCTAGCCCTAGCCCTAGCCCTAGCCCTAACCCTAACCCTAACCCTAACCCTAGCCCTAGCCCTAGCCCTAGCACTAGCCCTAACCCTAACCCTAACCCTAGCCCTAGCCCTAGCCCTAGCCCTAACCATAGCCCTAACCCTAACCCTGGCCCTAAACCTAAACCTAGCCCTAACCCTAACCCTAACCCTAGCCCTAGCCTTAGCACTAACCCTAACCCTAGCCCTAAACCTAACCCTAAACCTAACCCTAACCCTAACCCTAGCCCTAGCCCTAGCCCTAGCCCTAACCCTAACCCTAACCCTATCACTAGCCCTAGACCTAGCCCTAGCCCTAGTCCTAACCCTAACCCTAACCCTAGCCCTAGCCCTTGCCCTAGGCCAAACCCTAAACCTAACCCTAACCCTAGCCCTAACCCTAACCCTAGCCCTTGCCCTAGCCCTAGACCTAAACTAACTCTAGCCCTAGCCCTAGCCCTAGCCATAGCCCTAAACCTAACCCTAACCCTAACCCTAGCCCTAGCCCTAGCCCTAGCCCTAGCCCTAGACCAAGCCATAACCCTAAACCTAACCCTAACCCTAGCCCTAACCCTAAAACTAGCCCTAGCCCTAGCCCTAGCCCTACCCTAGCACTAACCCTAACCCTAACCCTAGCCCTAGCCATAACCCTAACCCTAGCCCTAGCCCTAAACCTAACCCTAACCCTAACCCTACCCTAACCCTAATCCTAGCCCTAGCCCTAGCCCTGGCCCTTGCCATAGCCCTATTTCTAGCACTAACCCTAACCCTAACACTAACCCTAACCCTAGCCCTAACCCTAACCCTAGGCGTACCCTAACCCTAACCCTAACCCTAGCCCTAGCCCTAGCCCTAACACTAACCCTAACCCTAGCACTAGCCCTAGACCTAACCCTAACCCTAGCCCTAAACCTAGCCCTAACCCTAACCCTAACCCTAGCCCTAAACCTAGACCTAGCCATAGCCCTAGCCCTAACCCTAACCCTGACCGTAAACCAAACCCTAGCCGTAGCCCTAGACCGAGCACTAACCATAACCCTTACCCTAACCATAGCCCCAACCCTAGCCATAGCCCTAGCCCTAGCCCTAGCCCTAACCCTAACCCTAACCCTAGCCCTAGCCCTAGCCCCAGCATAACCCTAACCCTAGCCCTAGCCCTAACCCTACCCTAATTCTAACCCTAACCCTAGCCCTAGCCCTAGCCCTAGCCCTAGCCCTAGCCCTAACCCTAAACCTAACCCTAGCCCTAGCCATAACCCTAACCCTAGCCCTAGCCCTAACCCTAACCCTAACCTTAACCCAAATCCTAGCCCTAGCCCTAGCCCTGGCCCTTGCCCTAGCCCTATTTCTAGCACTAACCCTAACCCTAACACTAACCCTAACACTAACACTATCCCTAACCCTAGCCGTAACCCTAAACCTAAGCGTACCCTAACCCTAACCCTAACCCTAGCCCTAGCCCTAGCCCTAACACTAACCATAAACCTAGCCCTAGCTCTAGCCCTAACCCTAACCCTAGCCCTAACCCTAGCCCTAACCCTAACCATAAACCTAACCCTAAACCTAGACCTAGCCCTAGCCCTAGCGCTAGCCCTAACCATAACCATAACCCTAAACCTAACCCTAGCCCTAGCCCTAGACCGAGCCCTAACCCTAACCCTAACCCTAATCATAGCCCCAACCCTAGCCATAGCCCTAGCCCTAGCCCTAGCCCTAACCCTAACCCTAACCCTACCCCTAGCCCTAGCCCTAGCCCTAACCCTAACCCTAGTCCTAGCCCTAGCCCTAACCCTAACCCTAACCCTAGCCCTAGCCCTAGCCCTAACCCTAACCCTAGCCCTAAACCTAACCCTAAACATAACCCTAACCCTAACCCTAGCCCTTGCCCTTGCCCTAGCCCTAGCCTAGCACTAACCCTAGCCCTAGGCCTAGCCCTAGCCCTAGCCCTAACCCTAACGCTAGCCCTAGCCCTAAACCTAACCCTAACCCTAACCCTAACCCTAGCCCTAGCCCTAGCCCTAGACCTAGCCCTTGCCCTAACCCTAACCCTAGCCCTAGCCCTAACCCTAACCCTAACCCTAACCCTATCACTAGCCCTAGACCTAGCCCTAGCCCTAGTCCTAACACTAACCCTAACACTAGCCCTAGCCCTTGCCCTAGGCCAAACCCTAAACCTAACCCTAACCCTAGCCCTAACCCTAACCCTAGCCCTAGCCCTAGCCCTAGACCTAGAACTAACCCTAGCCCTAGCCCTAGCCCTAGCCATAGCCCTAAACCTAACCCTAACCCTAACCCTAGCCCTAGCCCTAGCCCTAGCCCTAGCCCTAGACCAAGCCGTAACCCTAAACCTAACCCTAACCCTAGCCCAAACCCTAACCCTAGCCCTAGCCCTAGCCCTAGCCCTACCCTAGCACTAACACTAACCCTAACCCTAGCCCTAGCCATAACCCTAACCCTAGCCCTAGCCCTAACCCTAACCCTAACCCTAACCCTAACCCTAACCCTACCCTAACCCTAATCCTAGCCCTATCCCTAGCCCTGGCCCTTGCCATAGCCCTATTTCTAGCACTAACCCTAACCCTAACACTAACTCTAACCCTAGCCCTAACCCTAACCCTAGGCGTACCCTAACCCTAACCCTAACCCTAGCCCTAGACCTAGCCCTAACACTAACCCTAACCCTAGCACTAGCCCTAGACCTAACCCTAACCCTAGCCCTAAACCTAGCCCTAACCCTAACCCTAACCCTAGCCCTAAACCTAGACCTAGCCATAGCCCTAGCCCTAACCCTAACCCTGACCCTAAACCTAACCCTAGCCGTAGCCCTAGACCGAGCACTAACCTTAACCCTTACCCTAACCATAGGCCCAACCCTAGCCATAGCCCTAGCCCTAGCCCTAGCCCTACCCATAACCCTAACCCTAGCCCTAGCCATAGCCCCAGCATAACCCTAACCCTAGCCCTAGCCCTAACCCTACCCTAATTCTAACCCTAACCCTAGCCCTAGCCGTAGCCCTAG
>OX463233.1:22650531-22668031 GCA_949820135.1 Sylvilagus floridanus | reverse complement strand
CCTTAGCCCCAACCCTAGCCCTAGCCCTAGCCCTAGCCCTAACCCTAACCATAAGCCTAGCCCTAGCCCTAGCCCTAGCCCTAACCCTAACCCTAACCCTAACCCTAACCCTAGCCCTAACCCTAAACCTAGCCCTAGCCCTAGCCCTAGCCCTAGCCCTAACCCGAACCCTAACCCGAGCCCTAGCCCTAGCCCAAGCCCTAGCCCTAGACCAAGCCCTAACGCTAACCCTAACACTAAACCTAACCCTAACCCTAACCCTAACCCTAGCCCTAGCCCTAGACCTATCCATAACCCTAACCCTACCCCTAGCCATAACCCTAAGCCTAGCCCTAGCCCTAACCCTATCCCTAACCCTATCCCTAACCCTAATCCTAGCCCTGGCCCTAGCCCTGGCCCTTGGCCTAGCCCTATTCCTAGCACTAACCCTAACCCTAACACTAACCCTAACCCTAGCCCTAACCCTAACCCTAGGCGTACCCTCACCATAACCCTAAACCTAGCCCTAGCCCTAGACCTAACACTAACCCTAACCCTAGCCCTAGCCCTAGCCCTAACCCTAACCATAACCCTAGCCCTAACCCTAACCCTAACCCTAGCCCTAAACCTAGACCTAACCTAGCCCTAGCCCTAGCCCTAGCCCTAATCCTAACCCTAACCATAAACCTAACCCTAGCCCTAGCCCCAGACCGAGCCCTAACCCTAACCCTAACCACAGCCCCAACCCTAGCTATAGACCTAGCCCTAGCCCTAGCCCTAACCATAACCCTAACCCTAGCCCTAGCCCTAGCACTAACCCTAACCCTAGCCCTAGCCCTAACCCTAACCCTAACCATTACCCCAACCCTAGCCATAGCCCTAGCCCTAGCCCTAGCCCTAGCCCTAACCATAACCATAACCATAACCATAACCCTAGCCCTAGCCCTAGCCCTAACCCTATACCTAACCCTAAACCTAACCCTAGCCCTAACCCTAACCCTAACCCTAGCCCTAGCCCTAGCCCTAGCCCTATCTCTAACCCTAACCCTAGCCCTAGCCCTAGCCTTAGCCCTAGCAATAACCCTAACCCTAGCCCTAGCCCTAACCATAACCCTATCCCTAACGCTAACCCTAGCCCTAGCCCTAGCCCTAGCCCTAGACCAAGCCCTAACCCTAAGCCTAACACTAAAGCTAACCCTGACCCTAACCCTAACCCTAGCCCTAGCCCTAGACCTAGCCCTAACCCTAACCCTAGCCCTAGCCCTAGCCCTAGCCCTAACCCTAACCCTATCCCTAGACCTAACCCTAACAATAACCCTAACCCTAACCCTAGCCCTAGCCCTAGCCCTAGCCTTAGGCTTGCCCTAGCCCGAGCCCTAGCCCTACCCTAACCCTAAACCTAACCCTATCCCTAGAACTAGTCCTAGCCCTAGCCCTAACCCTAACCCTAACCCTAACCCCAGCCCTAACCCTAACCCTAAACCTAGAACTAACCCTAACCCTAGCCCTACCCTAACCCTAACCCTAGCCCTAGCCATAGCCCTAGCCCTAGTCCTAGGCTTAACCCTAAACCATAACCCTGACGCTAAACCTAGACCTAGCCCTAGCCCTAGCCCTAGCCCTAACCCTAAACCTAACCCTAACCCTAGCCCTTGCCCTAGCACTAGCCCTAGCCCTAACCTTAACCCTAAACCTAACCCTAACCCTAGCCCCAGCCCTAGCCCCAGCCCTAACCCTAACACTAACCCTAGCCCTAGACCTAGCCCTAGCCCTAGCCCTAGCCCTAGCCCTAACCCTAGCCCTAACCCTAACACTAACCCTAACCCTAAACCTAGACCTAGCCCTAGCCCTAGCCCTAGCCCTAACCCTAACCCTAACCCTAAACCTAAACCTAAATGAAGCCCTAGCCCAAGCACTAGCCCTAACCCTAACCCTAACCCTAGCCCTAGCCCTAAACCTAGCCCTAGTCCTCACTCTAACCCTAACCCTAACCCTAGCCCAATCCTTAGCCCTAGCCCTTACCCTAACCCTAGCCCTAGCCCTAGCCTAGCCCTAACCCTAACCCTAAACCTAACCCTAAACCTAGCCCTATCCCTAGCCCTAACCCTAACCCTAACCCTAAAACTAGCCCTAGAGCAAGCCCTAGACCTAACCCTAACCCTAGCCCCAGCCCTAGCCCAAAACCTAACCCTAGCCCTAGCCCTAGACCTATCCATAACCCTAACCCTAGCCCTAGCCCTAGCCCTAGCCCTAACAATAACCCTAACCCTAACCCTATCACTAGCCCTAGCCCTAGCCATAGACCTAGCCGTAGACCAAGCCCTAACCCTAACCCTAACCCTAAACCTAACCCTAACCCTAGCCCTAACCCTAACCGTAGCCCTAGCCCTAGCCCAAGACCTAGCCCTAACCCTAACCCTAACCCTAACACTATCCCTAACCCTAGCCCTAGCCCTAGCCCTAGCCCTAACCCTAACCCTAACCCTAGCCCAAGCCCTAGCCCTAGCCCTAACCCTAACCCTAACCCTAACCCTGGCCCTAAACTTAAACCTAGCCCTAACCCTAACCCTGGCCCTGCCCTAGCCCTAGCCCTAGCCCTAGCCCTAACCCAAACCCTAACCCTAACACTAACCCTAGCCGCAGCCCTAACCCTAACCCTAACCCTAGCCCTAACCCTAAACCTAGCCCTAGCCCTAGCCCTAGCCCTAGCCCTAACCCTAACCCTAACCCGAGCCCTAGCCCTAGCCCAAGCCCTAGCCCTAGACCAAGCCCTAACGCTAACCCTAACACTAAACCTAACCCTAACCCTAACCCTAACCCTAGCCCTAGCCCTATACCTAGCCCTAACCCTAACCCTAGCCCTAGCCCTAGCCCTAGCCCTAACCCTAACCCTAGCCCTAGACCTAACCATAACCCTAACCCTACCCTAACCCTAACCCTAACCCTAGCCCTAGCCCTAGCCCTAGGCTTGCCCTAGCCCGAGCCCTCGCCCTAGCCCTAACCCTAACCCTAACCCTAACCCTATCCCTAGAACTAGTCCTAGCCCTAGCCCTAACCCTAACCCTAACCCTAACCCTAGCCCTAACCCTAACCCTAAACCTAGACCTAACCCTAACCCTAGCCCTACCCTAACCCTAACCCTAGCCCTAGCCATAGCCCTAGCCCTAGCCCTAGGCTTAACCCTAATCCATAACCCTGACGCTAAACCTAGCCCTAGCCCAAGCCCTAGCCCTAGCCCTAACCCTAACCCTAACCCTAGACCTAGCCCTAGCCCCAGCATAACCCTAACCCTAGCCCTAGCCCTAACCCTACCCTAACTCTAACCCTAACCCTAGCCCTAGCCCTAGCCCTAGACTTAGCCCTAGACCAAGCCCTAATCCTTACCCTAACCCTAAACCTAACCCTAACCCTAGCCCTAGCCCTAAGCCTAGCCCTAGCCCTAGCCCTAGCCCTAACCCTAACCCTAACCATAGCCCCAACCCTAGCCCTAGCCCTAGCCCTAGCCCTAACCCTTACCATAACGTTAGACCTAGCGCTAGCCCTAGCCCTAACCCTAACGCTAACCCTAACCCTAACCCTAGCCCTAGCCCTAGCCCTAGCCCTAGACCAAGCCCTAACCCTAAACCTAACACTAAACCTAACCCTAACCCTTACCCTAACCCTCAACCTAACCCTTACTCTAGCCCTAACCGTAAGCCTAGCCCTAGCCCTAGCCCTAGCCCTGACCCTAAAACTAACCCTAACCCTAGCCCTTGCCCTAGCACTAGCCCTAGCCCTAACCTTAACCCTAAACATAACCCTAACCCTGGCCCTAGCCCTAGCCCTAGCCCTAACCCTAACACTAACGCTAGCCCTAGACCTAGCCCTAGCCCTAGCCCTAGCCCTAACCCTAACCCTAACCCTAACCCTAACCCTAACCCTAAACCTAGCCCTAACCCTAACCCTAACCCTAACCTTAGCCCTAACCTTGCACTAGCCCTAGCCCTAGACCGAGCCTAACCCTAACCCTAACCCTAAACCTAACCCTAACCCTAGCCCTAACCCTAACCCTAGCCCTAACCCTAACCCTAAACCTGGACCTAGCCCTAGCCCTAGCCCTAGCCAAGCCCTAACCCTAACCCTAACCCTAACCCTAGCCCTAGCCCTAACCCTAGCCCTAGCCCTAACTCTAAACCTAACCCTAACCCTAGGCCTAACCCTAACCCTAACCCTAACCGTAGCCCTAGCCCTAGCCCTAGACCTTGTCCTAACCCTAGCCCTATCACTAGCCTAAACCTAACCCTAACACTAACCCTAACCCTAACCCTAAACCTAGCCCTAGCCCTAGCACTAACCATAACCCTAACCCTAACACTAGCCCTAGTCCTAGCCCTAGACCTAACCCTAACCCTAACCCTAGCCCTAGCCCTAGCCTAACACTAAACCTAACCCTAACCCTAACCCTAACCCTAACCCTAGCCATAACCCTAACCCTAGCCCTAACACTAACCCTAGCCCTAGCCCTAGACCTAACCCTAACCCTAACCCTAGCCCTAGCCCTAGCCATAGACCTAGCCGTAGACCAAGTCCTAACCCTAACCCTAACCCTAAACCTAACCCTAACCCTAGCCCTAACCCTAAACCTAACCCTAACCCTAGCCCTAACCCTAACCGTAGCCCTAGCCCTAGCCCAAGACCTAGCCCTAAACCTAACCCTAAGCCTAACACTAACCCTAACCCTAGCCCTAGCCCTAGCCCTAGCCCTAAACCTAACCCTAACCCTAACCCTAGCCCAAGCCCTAGCCCTAGCCCTAACCCTAACCCTAACCCTAACCCTGGCCCTAAACTTAAACCTAGCCCTAACCCTAACCCTGGCCCTGCCCTAGCCCTAGCCCTAGCCCTAGCCCTAACCCAAACCCTAACCCTAACACTAACCCTAGCCGCAGCCCTAACCCTAACCCTAACCCTAGACCTAGCCCTAGCCCTAGCCCTAGCCCTAACCCTAACCCGAACCCTAGCCCTAGCCATAACCCTAACCCTAGACCTAGCCCTAACCCTAACCCTAACCCTAACCCTAACCCTAATCCTAGCCCTAGCCCTAGCCCTGGCCCTTGGCTTAGCCTTAGTCCTAGCACTAACCCTAACCCTAACCCTAGCCCAAACCCTAACCCTAGCCCTAGCCCTAACACTAACCCTAGCTCTAACCCTAGCCATAACCCTAACCATAACCCTAGCCCTAAACCTAGACCTAGCCCTAAACCTAGCCCGAGACCTAACCATAGCCCTAGCCCTAACCCTAGCCCTAGTCCTAACTCTAAAGCTAACCCTAACCCTTGCAATAACCCTAACCCTAAACCTAACCCTAGCCCTAGCCCTAGCCCTAGCCCTAACCCTAACCCTAACCCTAACCGTAAAACTAGCCTTAGCACTAGCCCTAGCCCTAACCCTAACCCTAACCAGAGCCCCAATACTAGCCCTAGCCCTAGCCCTAGCCCTAACACTAACCATAAGCATAGCCCTAGCCCTAGCTTTAGACCTAGTCCTAACCCTAACCCTAACCCTAACCCTAGCCCTAACCTTAACCCTTACCCTAACCGTAGCCCCAACCCTAGCCATAGCCCTAGCCCTAGCCCTAGCCTTAACCCTAACCCTAACCCTAGCCCTAACCTTAACCCTAACCCTAGACCTAGCCCTAACCCTAACCCTAACCCTAACCCTAACCCTAATCCTAGCCCTAGCCCTAGCCCTGGCCCTTGGCTTAGCCTTAGTCCTTGCACTAACCCTAACCCTAACCCTAGCCCTAACCCTAACCCTAGCCCTAGCCCTAACACTAACCCTAGCCCTAACCCTAGCCATAACCCTAACCATAACCCTAGACCTAAACCTAGACCTAGCCCTAACCCTAGCCCGAGACCTAACCCTAGCCCTAGCCCTAACCCTAGCCCTAGTCCTAACTCTAAAGCTAACCCTAACCCTAGCAATAACCCTAACCCTAACCCTAACCCTAGCCCTAGCCCTAGCCCTAGCCCTAACCCTAACCCTAACCCTAACCCTAAACCTAGCCCTAGCACTAGCCCTAGCCCTAACCCTAACCCTAACCAGAGCCCCAACACTAGCCCGAGCCCTAGCCCTAACACTAACCATAAGCATATCCCTAGCCCTAGCTCTAGACCTAGTCCTAACCCTAACTCTAACCCTAACCCTAACCCTAACCCTAGCCCTAACCTTAACCCTTAACCTAACCGTAGCCCCAACCCTAGCCATAGCCCTAGCCCTAGCCCTAGCCGTAACCCTAACCCTAACCCTAGCCCTAGACCTAGCCCCAGCATAACCCTAACCCTAGCCCTAGCCATAAAACTACCCGAACGCTAACCCTAACCCTAGCCCTAGCCCTAGCCCAAACCTTAGCCCTAGACCAAGCCCTAACCCTTACCCTAACCCTAACCCTAGCCCTAACCCTAAGCCTAGCCCAAGCCCTAGCCCTAGCCCTAACCCTAACCCTAACCATAGCCCCAACCCTAGCCCGAGCCCTAGCCCTAGCCCTAACACTAACCATAACCTTAGACCTAGCCCTAGAACTAGCCCTAATCCTAAACCTAACCCTAACCCTAGCCCTAACCCAAACCCTAACCCTAGCCCTATCCCTAGCCCTAGCCCTAGCCCTGGCCCTATCCCTAACCCTAACCCTAGCCCTAGCCCTAGACTTAGCCCTAGCAATAACCCTAACCCTAGCCCTAGCCCTAACCATAACCCTAACCCTAACCCTAACCCTAGCCCTAGCCCTAGCCCTAGCCCTAGCCCTAGCCCTAGCCCTAGACCAAGCCCTAACCCTAAACCTAACACTAAACCTAACCCTAACCCTTACCCTAACCCTAAACTTAACCCTAAGTCTAGCCCTAACCGTAAGCCTAGCACTAGACCTAGCCCTAGCCCTAACCCTAACCCTAACCTTAGCCCCAACGCTAGCCCTAGCCCTAGCCCTAGCCCTAACCCTAACCATAAGCCTAGCCCTAGACCTAGCCCTAGCCCTAACCCTAACCCTAACCCTAACCCTAACCCTAGCCCTAACCCTAACCCTAGCCCTAGCCCTAGCCCTAGCCCTATCCCTAACCCTAACCCTAACCCTAGCCCTAGCCCTAGACCATACCCTAACCCTAGCCCTAGCCCTAGCCCTAACCATAACCCTAACCCTAACCCTAGCCCTAACCCTAGCCATAGCCATAACCCTAACCCTAGACCTAGCCCTAACCCTAACCCTAACCCTAACCCTAACCCTAATCCTAGCCCTAGCCCTAGCCCTGGCCCTTGGCTTAGCCTTAGTCCTAGCACTAACTCTAACCCTAACCCTAACTCTAACACTAGCCCTAGCCCTAGCCCTAACACTAACCCTAGCCCTAACCCTAGCCCTAACCCTAACCATAAACCTAGCCCAAAACCTAGACCTAGCCCTAACCCTAGCCCGAGCCCTAACCCTAGCCCTAGCACTAACCCTAGCCCTAGTCCTAACTCTAAAGCTAACCCTAACCCTAGCAATAACCCTAACCCTAACCCTAACCCTATCCCAAGCCCTAGCCCTAGCCCTTGCCCTAACCCTAGCCCTAACCCTAGCCCTAATCCTAACCCTAACCCTAGCCCTAAACCTAGACCTAGCTCTAGCCCTAGCCCTAGCCCTAGCCCTAGCCCTAACCCTAACCCTGACCCTAAACCTAACCCTAGCCCTAGCCCTAGACCGAGCCCTAACCTTAACTCTTACCCTAACCATAGCCCCAACCCTAGCCATAGCCCTAGCCCTAGCCCTAACCCTAACCCTAACCCTAGCCCTAGCCCTAGCCCCAGCATAACCCTTACCCTAGCCCTAGCCCTAACCCTACCCTAACTCTAACCCTAACCCTAGCCCTAGCCCTAGCCCAAGCCTTACCCCTAGACCAAGACCTAACCCTTACCCTAAACCTAAACCTAACCCTGACCCTAGCCCTAACCCTAAGCCTAGCCCTAGCCCTAGCCCTAGCCCTAACCTTAACCCTAACCATAGCCCCAACCCTAGCCCTAGCCCTAGCCCTAGCCCTAACCCTAACCATAACCTTAGACCTAGCCCTAGCCCTAGCCCTAACCCTAACCCTAACCCTAACCCTAGCCCTAACCCAAACCCTAACCCTAGCCCTAGCCCTAGCCCTGGCCCTATGCCTAACCCGAACCCTAGCCCTAGCCCTAGCCTTAGCCCTAGCAAAAGCCTAACCCTAGGCCTAGCCCTAACCATAACCCTAACCCTAACCCTAACCCTAGCCCTAGCCCTAGCCCTAGCCCTAGACCTAGCCCTAGACCAAGCCCTAACCCTAAACCTAACACTAAACCTAACCCTAACCCTTACCCTAACCTTAACCTAACCCTAACTCTAGCCCTAACCGTAAGCCTAGCACTAGCCCTAGCCCTAGCCCTAGCCCAAACCCTAACCCTAACCTTAGCCCCAACGCTAGCCCTAGCCCTACCCCTAGCCCTAACCCTAACCATAAGCCTAGCCCTAGCCCTAGCCCTAGCCCTAACCCTAACCCTAACCCTAACCCTAGCCCTAACCCTAACCCTAACCCTAGCCCTAGCCCTAGCCCTAGCCCTATCCCTAACCCTAACCCTAGCCCTAGCCCTAGCCCTAGACCAAACCCTAACCCTAACCCTAGCCCTACCCCTAACCATAACCCTAACCCTAACCCTAGCCCTAGCCCTAGCCTAGCCCTAACCCTAACCCTAGCCCTAGGCCTAGCCCTAGCCCTAACCCTAACCCTAGCCCTAGACCTAACCCTAACTCTAACCCTAACCCTAACCCTAGCCCTAGCCCTAGCCCTAGCCCTAGGCTTGCCCTAGCCCGAGCCCAAGCCCTAGCTCTATCCCTAACCCTAACCCTAGCCCTAGAACTAGTCCTAGCCCTAGCCCTAACCCTAACCCTAACCCTAGCCCTAACCCTAATCCTTAACCTAGACCTAACCATAACCCTAACCCTACCCTAACCCTAACCCTAACCCTAGCCATAGCCCTAGCCCTAGCCCTAGGCTTAACACTAAATCATAAGCCTGACGCTAAACCTAGCCCTAGCCCTAGCCCTAGCCCTAGCCCTAACCCTAAACCTAACCCAACCCTAGCCCTTGCCCTAGCACTAGCCCTAGACCTAACCTTAACCCTAACCCTAACCCTAACCCTAGCACTAGCCTTAGTCCTAGCCCTAACCCTAACACTAACCCTAGCCCTAGACCTAGCCCTAGCCCTAGCCCTAGCCCTAGCCCTAACCCTAACCCTAACCCTAGCCCTAGCCCTAGCCCAAGCCCTAGCCCTAGACCAAGCCCTAACCCTAACCCTAACACTAAACCTAACCCAAACCCTAACCCTAACCCTAGCCCTAGCCCTAGACCTATCCCTAACCCTAACCCCAGCCCCAGCCCTAGCCCTAGCCCTAACCCTAACCCTAGCCCTAGACCTAACCCTAACCCTAACCCTAACCCTAACCCTAACCCTAGCCCTAGCCCTAGCCCTTGCCCTAGCCCGAGCCCTAGCCCTAGCCCTTACCCTAACCCTAACCCTATCCCTAGAACTAGTCCTAGCCCTGGCCCTAACCCTAACCCTAACCCTAGCCCTAACCCTAACCCTAAACCTAGACCTAACCCTAACCCTAGCCCTACCCTAACCCTAACCCTAGCCCTAGCATAGTACTAGCCCTAGCCCTAGGCTTAACCCTAAACCATAACCCTGACGATAAACCTAGCCCTAGCCCTAGCCCCAGCCCTAGCCCTAACCCTAACCCTAACCCTAGCCCTAGCCCTAGCCCCAGCATAACCCTAACGCTAGCCCTAGCCCTAACCCTACCCTAACTCTAACCCTAACCCTAGCCCTAGCCCTAGCCCTAGCCTTAGCCCTAGACCAAGCCCTAACCCTTACCCTAACCCTAAACCTAACCCTAACCCTAGCCCTAGGCCTAAGCGAAGCGCTAGCCCTAGCCCTAGCCCTAACCCTAACCCTAACCATAGTCCCAACCCTAGCCCTAGCCCTAGCCCTAGCCCTAACCCTAACCATAACGTTAGACCTAGCACTAGCCCTAGCCCTAACTCTAACCCTAACCCTAACCCTAACCCTAGCCCTAACCCAAACCCTAACCCTAGCCCTAGCCCTAGCCCTAGCCCTATCCCTAACCCTAACCCTAGCCCTAGCCCTAGCCTTAGCCCTAGCAATAACCCTAACCCTAGCCCTAGCCCAAACCATAACCCTAACCCTAAACCTAACCCTAGCCCTAGCCCTAGCCCTAGCCCTAGCCCTAGACCAAGCCGTAACCCTAAACCTAACACTAAATCTAACCCTAACCCTTACCCTAACCCTAAACCTAACCCTAACTCTAGCCCTAACCGTAAGCCTAGCCCTAGCCCTAGCCCTAGCCCTAACCCTAAACCTAACCCTAACCCTAGCCCTAACCCTAACCCTAGCCCTAACCCTAAACCTAAACCTGGACCTAGCCCTAGCCCTAGCCCTAGCCAAGCCCTAACCCTAACCCTAACCCTAACCCTAGCCCTAGCCCTAACCCTAGCCCTAGCCCTAACTCTAAACCTAACCCTAACCCTAGGCCTAACCCTAACCCTAACCCTAACCGTAGCCCTAGCCCTAGCCCTAGACCTTGTCCTAACCCTAGCCCTAGCACTAGCCTAACCCTAACCCTAACCCTAACCCTAACCCTAAACCTAGCCCTAGCCCTAGCCCTAACCCTAACCCTAACCCTAACAGTAGCCCTAGCCCTAGCCCTAGACCTAACCCTAACCCTAACCCTAGCCCTAGCCCTATCTAACCCTAACCCTAACCCTAACCCTAATCCTAACCCTAGCCATAACGCTAACCCTAGCCCTAACACTAGACCTAGCCCTAGCCCTAGACCTAACCCTAACCCTAACCCTAGCCCTAGCCCTAGCCATAGCCCTAACCATAGACCAAGCCCTAACCCTAACCCTAACCCTAAACCTAACCCTAACCCTAGCCCTAACCCTAACCGTAGCCCTAGCCCTAGCCCTAGACCTAGCCCTAACCCTAACCCTAACCCTAACCCTAGCCCTAGCACTAGCCCTAGCCCTAACCCTAACCCTAACCCTATCCCAAGCCCTAGCCCTAGCCCTAGCCCTAGCCCTGGCCCTATCCCTAACCCTAACCCTAGCCCTAGCCCTAGCCTTAGCCCTAGCAAAAACCCTAACCCTAGCCCTAGCCCTAACCATAACCCTAACCCTAACCCTAACCCTAGCACTAGCCCTAGCCCTAGCCCTAGCCCTAGCCCTAGACCAAGCCCTAACCCTAAACCTAACACTAAACCTAACCCTAACCCTGACCCTAACCCTAAACTTAACCCTAACTCTAGCCCTAACCGTAAGCCTAGCACTAGCCCTAGCCCTAGCCCTAACCCTAACCCTAACCTTAGCCCCAACGCTAGCCCTAGCCCTAGCCCTAGCCCTAACCCTAACCATAAGCCTAGCCCTAGCCCTAGCCCTAGCCCTAGCCCTAACCCTAACCCTAACCCTAACCCTAACCCTAACCCTAGCCCTAACCCTAACCCTAGCCCTAGCCCTAGCCCTAGCCCTATCCCTAACCCTAACCCTAGCCCTAGCCCTAGCCCTAGACCAAACCCTAACCCTAGCCCTAGCCCTAGCCCTAACCATAACCCTAACCCTAACCCTAGCCTTAGCCCTAGACCTAGCCCTAACCCTAACCAGAGCCCTAGGCCTAGCCCTAGCCCTAACCCTAACCCTAGCCCTAGACCTAACCCTAACTCTAACCCTAACCCTAACCCTAGCCCTAGCCCTAGCCCTAGCCCTAGGCTTGCCCTAGCCCGAGCCCTAGCCCTAGCTCTAACCCTAACCCTAACCCTAGCCCTAGAACTAGTCCTAGCCCTAACCCTAACCCTTAACCTAAACCTAACCCTAACCCTAACCCTACCCTAACCCTAACCCTAGCCCTAGCCATAGCCATAGCCCTAGCCCTAGGCTTAACACTAAACCATAACCCTGACGCTAAACCTAGCCCTAGCCCTAGCCCTAGCCCTAGCCCTAACCCTAAACCTAACCCTAACCCTAGCACTTGCCCTAGCACTAGCCCTAGACCTAAACTTAACCCTAACCCTAACCCTAACCCTAGCACTAGCCCTAGCCCTAGCCCTAACCCTAACACTAACCCTAGCCCTAGACCTAGCCCTAGCCCTAGCCCTAGCCCTAGCCCTAACCCTAACCCTAACCCTAGCACTAGCCCTAGCCCAAGCCTAGCCCTAGACCAAGCCCTAACCCTAACCCTAACACTAAACCTAACCCTAGCTCTAACCCTAAACCTAGCCCTAGCCCTAGCCCTAGACTTAGCCCTAGACCAAGCCCTAACCCTTACCCTAACACTAGCACTAGCCCTAGCCCAAGCCCCAGCCCTAGACCAAGCCCTAACCCTAACCCTAACCCTTACCCTAACCCTAAACCTAACCCTAACCCTAGCCCTAGCCCTAAGCCTAGCCCTAGCCCTAGCCCTAGCCCTAACCCTAACCCTAACCATAGCCCCAACCCTAGCCCTAGCCCTAGCCCTAGACCTAACCCTAACCATAACGTTAGACCTAGCCCTAGCCCTAGCCCTAACCCTAACGCTAACCCTAACCCTAACCCTAGCCCTAGACCTAGCCCTAGCCCTAGACCAAGCCCTAACCCTAAACCTAACACTAAACATAACCCTAACCCTTACCCTAACACTCAACCTAACCCTAACTCTAGCCGTAACCGTAAGCCTAGCCCTAGCCCTAGCCCTAGCCCTGACCCTAAACCTAACCCTAACCCTAGCCCTTGCCCTAGCACTAGCCCTAGCCCTAACCTTAACCCTAAACCTAACCCTAACCCTAGCCCTAGCCCTAGCCCTAGCCCTAACCCTAACACTAACCCTAGCCCTAGACCTAGACCTAGCCCTAGCCCTAGCCCTAGCCCTAACCCTAACCCTAACCCTAACCCTAAACCTAGCCCTAACCCTAACCCTAACCCTAACCCTAGCCCTAACCTTGCACTAGCCCTAGCCCTAGACCGAGCCTAACCCTAACCCTAACCCTAAACCTAACCCTAACACTAACCCTAACCCTAACCCTAGCCCTAACTCTAAACCTTACCCTAACACTAGGACTAACCCTAACCCTAACCCTAACCGTAGCCCTAGCCCTAGCCCTAGACCTTGTCCTAACCCTAGCCCTAGCCCTAGCCTAACCCTAACCCTAACCCTAACACTAGCCCTAGCCCCAGCCCTAGACCTAAACCTAACCCTAACCCTAGCCCTAGCCCTAGCCTAACACTAAACCTAACCCTAACCCTAACCCTAGCCATAACCCTAACCCTAGCCCTAACACTAACCCTAGCCCTAGCCCTAGACCTAACCCTAACCCTAACCCTAGCCCTAGCCCTAGCCCTAGCCCTAGCCGTTGACCAAGCCCTAACCCTAACCCTAACCCTAAACCTAACCCTAACCCTAGCCCTAACCCTAACCGTAGCCCTAGCCCTAGCCCAAGACCTAGCCCTAACTCTAACCCTAACACTAACCCTAACCCTAACCATAACCCTAGCCCTAGCCCTAGCACTAGCCCTAACCCTAACGCTAACCCTAGCCCAAGCCCTAGCCCTAGCCCTAACCCTAACCCTAACCCTTACATTGGCCCTAAAGTTAAACCTAGCCCTAACCCTAACCCTGGCCCTGCCCTAGCCCTAGCCCTAGCCCTAACCCAAACCCTAACCCTTACACTAACCCTAGCCGCAGCCCTAACCCTAACCCTAACCCTAGACCTAGCCCTAGCCCTAGCCCTAGCCCTAATCCTAACCCGAACCCTAGCCCTAGCCATAACCCTAACCCTAGACCTAGCCCTAACCCTAACCCTAACCCTAACCCTAACCCTAATCCTAGCCCTAGCCCTAGCCCTGGCCCTTGGCTTAGCCTTAGTCCTAGCACTAACCCTAACCCTAACCCTAGCCCTAACCCTAACCCTAGCCCTAGCCCTAACACTAACCCTAGCCCTAACCCTAGCCCTAACCCTAACCATAACCCTAGCCCTAAACCTAGACCTAGCCCTAACCCTAGCCCGAGCCCTAACCCTAGCCCTAGCCCTAACCCTAGCCCAAGTCCTAACCTAAAGCTAACCCTAACCCTAGCAATAACCCTAACCCTAACCCTAACCCTAACCCTAGCCCTAGCCCTAGCCCTAGCCCTAAACCTAACCCTAACCCTAACCCTAAACCTAGCCCTAGCACTAGCCCTAGCCCTAACCCTAACCCTAACCATAGCCCCAACCCTAGCCCTAGCCCTAGCCCTAGCCCTAACCCTAACCATAACGTTAGACCTAGCACTAGCCCTAGCCCTAACCCTAACGCTAACCCTAACCCTAACCCTAGCCCTAGACCTAGCCCTCGCCCTAGACCAAGCCCTAACCCTAAACCTAACACTAAACCTAACCCTAACCCTTACCCTAACCCTCAACCTAACCCTAACTCTAGCCCTAACCGTAAGCCTAGACCTAGCCCTAGCCCTAGCCCTGACCCTAAACCTAACCCTAACCCTAGCACTTGCCCTAGCACTAGCCCTAGCCCTAACCTTAACCCTAAACCTAACCCTAACCCTAGCCCTAACCCTAGCCCTAGCCCTAGCCCTAGCCCTAGCCCTAGACCTTGTCCTAACCCTAGCCCTAGCCCTAGCCTAACCCTAACCCTAACCCTAACACTAGTCCTAGCCCTAGCCCTAGACCTAAACCTAATCCTAACCCTAGCCCTAGCCATAGCCTAACACTAAACCTAACCCTAACCCTAACCCTAACCCTAACCCTAGCCATAACCCTAACCCTAGCCCTAACACTTACCCTAGCCCTAGCCCTAGACCTAACCCTAACCCTAACCCTAGCCCTAGCCCTAGCCATAGCCCTAGCCGTAGACCAAGCCCTAACCCTAACCCTAACCCTAAACCTAACCCTAACCCTAGCCCTAACCCTAACCGTAGCCCTAGCCCTAGCCCAAGACCTAGCCCTAACCCTAACCCTAACACTAACCCTAACCCTAACCATAACCCTAGCCCTAGCCCTAGCACTAGCCCTAACCCTAACCCTAACCCTAGCCCAAGCCCTAGCCCTAGCCCTAACCCTAACCCTAACCCTAACCCTGGCCCTAAAGTTAAACCTAGCCCTAACCCTAACCCTGGCCCTGCCCTAGCCCTAGCCCTAGCCCTAACCCAAACCCTAACCCTAACACTAACCCTAGCCGCAGCCCTAACCCTAACCCTAACCCTAGACCTAGCCCTAGCCCTAGCCCTAGCCCTAACCCTAACCCGAACCCTAGCCCTAGCCATAACCCTAACCCTAGACCTAGCCCTAACCCTAACCCTAACCCTAACCCTAACCCTAATCCTAGCCCTAGCCCTAGCCCTGGCCCTTGGCTTAGCCTTAGTCCTAGCACTAACCCTAACCCTAACCCTAGCCATAACCCTAACCCTAGCCCTAGCCCTAACACTAACCCTAGCCCTAACCCTAGCCCTAACCCTAACCATAACCCTAGCCCTAAACCTAGACCTAGCCCTAACCCTAGCCCGAGCCCTAACAATAGCCCTAGCCCTAACCCTAGCCCTAGTCCTAACTCTAAAGCTAACCCTAACCCTAGCAATAACCCTAACCCTAACCCTAACCCTAGCCCAAGCCCTAGCCCTAGCCCTTGCCCTTGCCCTAACCCTAGCCCTAACCCTAGCCCTAACCCTAACCCTAACCCTAGCCCTAAACCTAGACCTAGCTCTATCCCTAGCCCTAGCCCTAGCCCTAGCCCTAACCTTAACCCTGACCCTAAACCTAACCCTAGCCCTAGCCCTAAACCGAGCCGTAACCTTAACTCTCACCCTAACCATAGCCCCCACCCTAGCCATAGCCCTAGCCCTAGCCCTAGCCCTAACCCTAACCCTAACCCTAGCCCTAGCCCTAGCCCCAGCATAACCCTAACCCTAGCCCTAGCCCTAACCCTACCCTAACTCTAACCCTAACCCTAGCCCTAGCCCTAGCCCAAGCCTTAGCCCTAGACCAAGACCTAACCCTTACCCTAACCCTAAACCTAACCCTGACCCTAGCCCTAACCCTAAGCCTAGCCCTAGCCCTAGCCCTAGCCCTAACCCTAACCCTAACCATAGCCCCAACCCTAGCCCTAGCCCTAGCCCTAGCCCTAACTCTAACCATAACCTTAGACCTAGCCCTAGCCCTAGCCCTAACCCTAACCCTAACCCTAACCCTAGCCCTAACCCAAACCCTAAACCTAGCCCTAGCCCTAGCCCTAGCCCTGGCCCTATCCCTAACCCTAACCCTAGCCCTATCCCTAGCCTTAGCCCTAGCAATAACCCTAACCCTAGGCCTAGCCCTAACCATAACCCTAACCCTAACCCGAACCCTAGCCCTAGCCCTAGCCCTAGCCCTAGACCTAGCCCTAGACCAAGCCCTAACCCTAAACCTAACACTAAACCTAACCCTAACCCTTACCCTAACCCTAAACCTAACCCTAACTCTAGCCCTAACCGTAAGCCTAGCACTAGCCCTAGCCCTAGCCCAAACCCTAACCCTAACCTTAGCCCCAACACTAGCCCTAGCCCTAGCCTTAGCCCTAACCCTAACCATAAGCCTAGCCCTAGCCCTAGCCCTAGCCCTAACCCTAACCCTAACCCTAACCCTAGCCCTAACCCTAACCCTAACCCTAGCCCTAGCCCTAGCCCTAGCACTTGCCCTAGCCCTAGCCCTAGCCCTAACCCTAACCCTAACAATAACCCTAGCCCTAACCCTAACCATAGCCGTACCCTAACTATAACACTAACCCTAGCCTTAGCCCTAGACCGAGTCCGAACCCTCACCCTAAACCTATCCCTAACCAAACCCTAGCTGTACACTAACCCTAACCCTAACCCTAGCCCTAGCCTTGCACAAGCCCTAGCCCTAGACCAAGCTTAAACCTAACCCTAACCCTAAACCTAACCCTAACCCTAGCCCTAAACCTAAACCTAGCCCTAGCCCTAGCCATAGCCCTAGCCCTAACCCTAAACCATAACCCTGACCCTAAACCTAGCCATAGCCCTAGCCCTAGCCCTAGCCCTAACCCTAACCCTAACCCTAGCCCTAGCCCTAGACCTAGCCATAGCCCTAGACCTAATCTTAACCCTAACCCTAGCCCTAGCCCTAGACCTAGCCCTAACCCTAGCCCTAACCCTAACCCTAGCCCTAACCCTAACCCTAAACCTAGCCCTAGCCCTAGCCCTAAACCTATCCCTAACCCTAACACTAACCCTAGACCTAGCCCTAGCCCTAACCCTAACCCTAACCCTAACTGTAGCCCTAGCCCTAGCCCTAGACCTAACCCTAACCCTAACCCTAGACCTAGCCCTAGCCCTAGCCCTAGCCCTAGCCCTAACCCTAACCCTAACCCTAGCCCTAGCCCTAGCCCTAGACCAAGCCCTATCCCTAACCCTAACCCTAAACCTAACCGTAACCCTAGCCCTAAACCTAATCGTAGCCCTA
>OX463233.1:22635531-22640531 GCA_949820135.1 Sylvilagus floridanus | reverse complement strand
CTGGCTTTTTCCCTAGCCCTAGTCCTAGCACTAACCCTAACCCTAACACTAACCCTAACCCTAGCCCTAACCCTAAAACTAGGCGTACCCTAACCCTAACCCTAACCCTAGCCCTAGCCCTAGCCCTAAAACTAACCCTAACCATAGCCCTAGCCCTAGCCCTAGACCTATCCCTAAACCTAACCCTAACCCTAGCCCTATCCCTAACCCTAACCCTAACCCTAACCCTAGCCCTAGCCCTAGCCCTAGCCCTAGCCCTAGCCCTAGACCAAGCCCTATCCCTAACCCTAACCCTAAACCAAATCTAACCCTAGCCCTAACCCTAATCCTAGCCCTAGGCCTAGCCCTAGCCCTAGCCCTTGCCTAGCCCTAGCCCTAGCACTAACCCTAGCCCTAGCCCTAGCCCAAACCCTAGCCCTAACCCTAACCCTAGTCCTAGCCCTAAACCTAACCCTAACCCTAACCCTAGCCCTAGCCCTAGCCCTAGCCCTACCCCTAACTCTAACCCTAACCCTAACCCTAGCCCTAGTCCTTACCCTAGCCATAGCCCTAACTCTGAGCCTAACCCTAACCCTAGACCTAACCCTAACCCTAGCCCTAACCCTAACCCTAACCCTAAACCTAACCCTAACCCTAGCCCTAACCCTAATCCTAGCCCTAGGCCTAGCCCTACCCCTAGCCCTAACCCTAACCCTAACCCTAACAATAGCCCTAGCCCTAGCCCTAGCCCTAACCCTAACCCTAACCCTTGCCCTAGCCATAACCCTAACCCTAACCCTAACCCTGGCCCTAAACCTAGCCCTAGCCCTAGCCCTGGCTTTTGCCCTAGCCCTAGCCCTAGCCCTAACCCTAACCCTAACCCTAACCCTAACCCTAGCCCTAGCCCTAGCCCTAGCCCTAAAACTCACCCTAATCATAGCCCTAGCCCTAGCCCTAGACCTACCCTAACCCTAACCCTAAACCTAGCCCTAACCCTAGCCCTAACTCTAACCCTAACCCTAGCGCTAACCCTAGCCCTAGCCCTAGCCCTAGCCCTAACCCTAACCCTAACCCTAACCCTAGCCCTAGCACTAACCCTAGCCCTAACCCTAACGCTGAACCTAACCCTAACCCTAGCCCTAGCACTAACCCTAGCCCTAACCCTAACGCTGAACCTAACCCTAACCCTAGCCCTAACACTAACCCTAGCCCTAGCCCTAACCCTAACCCTAACCCTAACACTAGCCCTAGCCCTAGCCCTAGCACTAACCCTAACCCTAGCCCTAACCCTAATCCTAACCCTAGCCCTAGCCCTAGCCCTAACCCTAACCCTAGCCCTAAACCTAACACTGACCCTAACCCTAAACCTAGGCGTACCCTAACCCTAACCCTAACCCTAGCCCTAGCCCTAGACCGAGCCCTAACCCTAACCCTAACCCTAAACCTAACCTAAACCTAACCCTAGCTCTAACCCTAACCCTAACCCTAGCTGTAGCCCTAGCCCTAGCCCTTGCCTAGCCCTAGCCCTAGCACTAACCCTAGCCCTAGCCCTAGCCCTAGCCCTAACCCTAACCCTAGCCCTAGCGCTAAACCTAACCCTAACGCTAACCCTAGACCTAGCCCTAGCCCTAGCCCTAACCCTGACCCTAACCCTAACCCTAAGCTTGCCCTAGCCCTTACCCTAGCCATAGCCCTAACTCTGAGCCTAACCCTAACCCTAGCCCTAACCCTAACCCTAGCCCTAACCCTAACCCTAACCCTAAACCTAGCCCTAGCCCTAGCCCTAACCCTAACCCTAACCCTAACACTAGCCCTAGGTCTAGCCCTAGCCCTAACACTAACCCTAGCCCCAGCCCTACCCCAAACCCTAACCCTAGCCATAGCCCTAGCCCTAGCACTAGCCCTAACCCTAACCCTAGCGCTAGCCCTTACCCTAGCCATAGCCCTAACTCTGAGCCTAACCCTAACCCTAGCCCTAACCCTAACCCTAACCCTAACCCTAACCCTATCACAAGCCCTAGCCCTAGCCCTAGCCCTAACCCTAACCCTAACCCTAGCCCTTGCCCTAGCCCTAGCCCAAACCCTAAACCTAACCTTAACCCTAGACCTAACCTTAACCCTAGCCCTAGCCCTAGCCCTAGACCTAGACATAACCCTAACCCTAACCCTAGCCCTAGCCCTAGCCCTAACCCTAACCCTAACCCTAACCCTGGCCCTAGCCCTAACCCTAACCCTAGCCCTAACCCTAAACCTAAACCTAGCCCTAGCACTATCCCTAACCCTAACCCTAACCCTAACACTAACCCTAGCCCTAGCCCTAGCCCTAGCCCTAGCCCTAACCCTAACCCTAACCCTAGCCCTAGCCCTAGCCCTAGCCCTAGCCCTAGCCCTACACCTAACCTTAACCCTAAACCTAGCCCTAGCCCTAGCCCTAGCCCTAGCCCTAGACAAAGCCCTATCACTAACCCTAACACTAAACCTAACCCTAACCCTAGCCCTAACCCTAATCCTAGCCCTAGGCCTAGCCCTAACCCTAACCCTAGCCCTAACCCTAACCCTAGCCCAAGCCCTAGCCCTAGCCCTAGCCCTAACCCTAACCCTAACCCTAACCCTAACCCTGGCCCTAGCCCTAACCCTAACCCTAGCCCTAACCCTAACCCTAAACCTAGCCCTAGCCCTAGCCCTAACCCTATCCCTATCCCTAACCCTAACACTAACCCTAGACCTAGCCCTAGCCCTAGCCCTAACCCTAACCCTAACCCTAACCCTAGCCCTAGCCCTAGCCCTAGAACTAACCCTAACCCTAACCCTAGCCCTAGCCCTAGCCCTAGCCCTAGGCCTAGCCCTTTCCCTAACCCTAACCCTAACCCTAGCCCTAGCTTTAGCCCTAGCCCTAGCCCTAGCCCTAGACCAATCCCTATCCCTAAGCCTAACCCTAAACCTAACCCTAACCCTAGCCCTAAACCTAATCCTAGCCCTAGGCCTAGCCCTAGCCCTAGCGCTAACCCTAACCCTAACCCGAACAATAGCCCTGGCCCTAGCCCAAGCCCTAACCCTAACCCTAACCCTAGCCCTAGCCCTAGCCCTAGCCCTAACCCTAACCCTAACCCTAACCCTAGCCCTAGCCCTAGCCCTAGCCCTAGCACTAGGCCAAGCCCTATCCCTAACCCTAACCCTAAACCTAACCCTAACCCTAGCCCTAAACCTAATCCTAGCCCTAGGCCTAGCCCTAGCCCTAGCCCTAACCCTAACCCTAACCCTAACAATAGCCCTAGGCCTAGCCCTAGCCCTAGCCATAACCCTAACCCTAGCCCTAGCCCTAGCCCTAGCCCTAACCCTAACCCTAACCCTAACCCTAACCCTGGCCCTAAACCTAGCCCTAGCCCTAGCCCTGGCTTTTGCCCTAGCCCTAGTCCTAGCACTAACCCTAACCCTAACACTAACCCTAACCCTAGCCCTAACCCTAAAACTAGGCGTACCCTAACCCTAACCCTAACCCTAGCCCTAGCCCTAGCCCTAGCCCTAAAACTAACCCTAACCATAGCCCTAGCCCTAGCCCTAGACCTAGCCCTAACCCTAACCCTAGCGCTAACCCTAGACCTAGCCCTAGCCCTAGCCCTAGACCTAACCCTAACACTAACCCTAACCCTAAACCTAGCCCTAGCACTAGCCCTAGCCCAAACCCTAAACCTAACCCTAACCCTAGCCCTAACCTTAACCCTAGTCCTAGCCCTAGCCCTAGCCCTAACCCTAAAACTAGGCATACCCTAACCCTAACCCTAGGCCTAGCCCTAGCCCTAACCCTAACCCTAACCCTAACCCTAACCCTAGCCCTAGCCCTAACCCTAGCCCTAGACCTAACCCTAACCCTAACCCTAGCCCTAGCCCTAGCCCTAACCCTAACCCTAAACCTAGCCCTAGCCCTAGCACTAACCCTAACCCTAACCCTAAACCTAACACTAACCCTAGCCCTAGCCCTAGCCCTAGCCCTAACCCTAACCCTAACCCTAACCCTAGCCCTAGCCATAGCCCTAGCCCCAGCCCTAGACCTAACCTTAACCCTAACCCTATCCCTAGCCCTAGCCCTAGCCCTAGCCCTAGCCCTATCCCTAACCCTAACCCTAACCCTATCCCTAGCCCTAGACAAAGCCCTATCCCTAACCCTAACACTAAACCTAACCCTAACCC
Source organism: Sylvilagus floridanus (assembly GCA_949820135.1). Taxonomy (NCBI): domain Eukaryota; kingdom Metazoa; phylum Chordata; class Mammalia; order Lagomorpha; family Leporidae; genus Sylvilagus; species Sylvilagus floridanus. Next base: position 22,636,364 of record OX463233.1, on the reverse strand, counting down.
TAGCCCTAACCCTAATCCTAGCCCTTGGCCTAGCCCTAACCCTAACCCTAGCCCTAACCCTAACCCTAGCCCTAGCCCTAGCCCTAGCCCTAACCCTAACCCTAACCCTAACCCTAACCCTAACCCTGGCCCTAGCCCTAACCCTAACCCTAGCCCTAACCCTAACCCTAAACCTAGCCCTAGCCCTAGCCCTAACCCTATCCCTATCCCTAACCCTAACACTAAACCTAGACCTAGCCCTAGCCCTAGCCCTAGCCCTAACCCTAACCCTAACCCTAACCCTAGCCCTAACCCTAATCCTAGCCCTTGGCCTAGCCCTAACCCTAACCCTAGCCCTAACCCTAACCCTAGCCCTAGCCCTAGCCCTAGCCCTAGCCCTAACCCTAACCCTAACCCTAACCCTAACCCTGGCCCTAGCCCTAACCCTAACCCTAACCCTAACCCTAACCCTAACCCTAGCCCAAGCCCTAGCCCTAGCCCTAGCCCTAACCCTAACCCTAACCCTAACCCTAACCCTGGCCCTAGCCCTAACCCTAACCCTAGCCCTAACCCTAACCCTAAACCTAGCCCTAGCCCTAGCCCTAACCCTATCCCTATCCCTAACCCTAACACTAACCCTACACCTAGCCCTAGCCCTAGCCCTAACCCTAACCCTAACCCTAACCCTAGCCCTAGCCCTAGCCCTAGAACTAACCCTAACCCTAACCCTAGCCCTAGCCCTAGCCCTAGCCCTAGGCCTAGCCCTTTCCCTAACCCTAACCCTAACCCTAGCCCTAGCTTTAGCCCTAGCCCTAGCCCTAGCCCTAGACCAAGCCCTATCCCTAAGCCTAACC
>OX463233.1:22618031-22620531 GCA_949820135.1 Sylvilagus floridanus | reverse complement strand
TAGCCCTACCCTAACCCTAACACTAGCCCTAGCCCTGGCCCTAGCCCTAGCCCTAGCCTTAACCCTAAACCATAACCCTGACCCTAAACCTAGCCCTAGCCCTAACCCTAGCCCTTATCCTAAACCTAACCCTAACCCTAGCCCTAGCCCTAGCCCTAGCCCTACCACTAACCTTAACCCTAAACCTAGCCCTAGCCCTAGCCCTATCCCTAACCCTAACCCTAAGCCTAGCCCTAGCCCTAGCCCTAGCCCTAACCCTAACCCTAACCATAGCCCCAACCGTAGCCCTAGCCATAGCCCTAGCCCTAACCCTAAACCTAACCCAAGCCCTAGCCCTAGCCCTAACCCTAACCCTAACACTAGCCCTAACCCTAACCCTAACCCTAACCCGAGCCCTAGCCCTAGCCCTAACCCTAACACTAACACTAACCCTAGCCCTAGCCCTAACCCTAACCCTAACCCTAACCCTAGCCCTAGCCCTAACCCTAACCCTAATCCTAACCCGAGCCCTAGCCCTAGCCCTAAACCTAACCCTAGCCCTAAAACTAACCCTAACCCTAAACCTAACCCTGGCACTAACCCTAACCCTAACCCTAGCCCTAGCCCTAGCCCTAACCCTAACCCTAACCCTAGCCCTAGCCCTAGCCCTAGCCCTAGCCCTAACCCTAAACCTAGACCTAGCCATAAACCTAACCCTAACCGTAACCCTAGCCCTAGCAATAGCCCTAGCCCTAGCCCTTGCCCTTGCCCTAGCCCTAGCCCTAGCCCTAACCCTAACCCTAACACTAGCCCTAGCCCTAGCCCTAGCCCTAGCCCTAGCCCTAACCCTAACCCTAACCCTAGCCCTAACCCTAACCCTAACCCTAGCACTAACACTAACCCTAGCCTACCCTTACCCTAGCCCTAGCCCTATCCCTGACCCTAACCCTAGCCCTAGCCCTCACCCTAACCCTAACAATAACCCTAGCCATAAACCTAAACCTAACCCTAACCCTAACCCTGGCCCTAACCCTAACCCTAACCCTAGCCCTATACCTAGCCGTAACCCTAACCCTAATCCTAGCCCTAACCCTAGACCTAGCCCTAGCCCTAACCCTAACCCTAACCCTAGCCCTAACCCTAACCCTAACCCTAGCCCTAACCCTAACCCTAGCCCTACCCTAACCCTAACACTAGCCCTAGCCCTGGCCCTAGCCCTAGCCCTAGCCTTAACCCTAAACCATAACCCTGACCCTAAACCTAGCCCTAGCCCTAACCCTAGCCCTTATCCTAAACCTAACCCTAACCCTAGCCCTAGCCCTAGCCCTGGCCCTACCACTAACCTTAACCCTAAACCTAGCCCTAGCCCTAGCCCTATCCCTAACCCTAACCCTAAGCCTAGCCCTAGCCCTAGCCCTAGCCCTATCCCTAACCCTAACCCTAACCATAGCCCCAACCGTAGCCCTAGCCATAGCCCTAGCCCTAACCCTAAACCTAACCCAAGCCCTAGCCCTAGCCCTAACCCTAACCCTAACACTAGCCCTAACCCTAACCCTAACCCTAACCCGAGCCCTAGCCCTAGCCCTAACCCTAACACTAACACTAACCCTAGCCCTAGCCCTAACCCTAACCCTAACCCTAACACTAGCCCTAGCCCTAACCCTAACCCTAATCCTAACCCGAGCCCTAGCCCTAGCCCTAAACCTAACCCTAGCCCTAAAACTAACCCTAACCCTAAACCTAACCCTGGCACTAACCCTAACCCTAACCCTAGCCCTAGCCCTAGCCCTAACCCTAACCCTAACCCTAGCCCTAGCCCTAGCCCTAGCCCTAGCCCTAACCCTAAACCTAGACCTAGCCATAAACCTAACCCTAACCGTAACCCTAGCCCTAGCAATAGCCCTAGCCCTAGCCCTTGCCCTTGCCCTAGCCCTAGCCCTAGCCCTAACCCTAACCCTAACACTAGCCCTAGCCCTAGCCCTAGCCCTAGCCCTAGCCCTAACCCTAACCCTAACCCTAGCCCTAACCCTAACCCTAACCCTAGCACTAACACTAACCCTAGCCTACCCTTACCCTAACCCTAGCCCTAGCCCTGGCCCTAGCCCTAGCCCTAGCCTTAACCTAAACCATAACCCTGACCCTAAAACTATCCCTAGCCGTAACCCTAGCCCTTACCCTAAACCTACCCGTAACCCTAGCCCTAGCCCTAGCCCTAGCCCTAGCCCTAACATTAACCCTAAACCAAACCCCAGCCCTAGCCCTAGCCATAGCCCTAGCCCTAACCTTAACCTTAACCATAGCCCCAACCCTAGCCCTAGCCATAGCCCTAGCCCTAACCCTAAACCCAACCCAAGCCCTAGCCCTAGCCTTAACCCTAACCCTAACACTAGCCCTAACCCTAACCCTAAACCTAACCCTAACCCGAGCCCTAGCCCTAGCCCTAGCCCTAGCACTAGCCCTAACCCTAACCCTAACCCTAACCCTAGCCCTAGACCTAGCCCTAACCCTAACCCTAACCCTA
>OX463233.1:22608031-22615531 GCA_949820135.1 Sylvilagus floridanus | reverse complement strand
ACCCTAACCCTAACCCTAGCCCTAGCCCTAGCCCTAACCCTGACCCTAATCCTAGCCCTAGCCCTAGCCCTAACCCTAGCCCTAACCCTAACCCTAACCCTAGCCCTAACCCTAACCCTAACCCTAGCCCTAACCCTAACCCTAGCCCTACCCTAACCCTAACACTAGCCCTAGCCCTGGCCCTAGCCCTAGCCCTAGCCTTAACCCTAAATCATAACCCTGACCCTAAACCTAGCCCCAGCCCTAACCCTAGCCCTTATCCTAAACCTAACCCTAACCCTAGCCCTAGCCCTAGCCCTAGCCCTACCACTAACCTTAACCCTAAACCTAGCCCTAGCCCTAGCCCTAGCCCTAACCCTAACCCTAAGCCTGGCCTTAGCCCTAGTCCTAGCCCTAACCCTAACCCTAACCATAGCCCAAACCCTAGCCCTAGCCATAGCCCTAGCCCTAACCCTAAACCTAACCCTAGCCCTAGCCCTAGCCCTAACCCTAACCCTAACACTAGCCCTAACCCTAACCCTAACCCTAACCCGAGCCCTAGACCTAGACCTAGCCCTAACCCTAACCCTAACACTAACCCTAGCCCTAGCCCTAACCCTAACCCTAACCCTAACCCTAGCCCTAGCCCTAACCCTAACCCTACTCCTAACCCGAGCCCTAGCCCTAGCCCTAAACCTAACCCTAGCCCTAAACCTAACCCTAATCCTAAACCTAACCCTGGCCCCAACCCTAACCCTAACCCTAGCCCTAGCCCTAGCCCTAACCCTAACCCTAACCCTAACCCTAGCCCTAGCCCTAGCCCTAGCCCTAGCCCTAACCCTAAACCTAGCCCTAGCCCTAGCCCTAACCCTAACCCTAACCATAGCCCCAACGCTAGCCCTAGCCATAGCCCTAGCCCTAACCCTAAACCTAATCCTACCCTAGCCCTCACCCTAACCCTAACACTAGCCCTAACCCTAACCCTAACCATAACCCGAGCCCTAGCCCTAGCCCTATCTCTATCCCTAACCCTAACCCTAAGCCTAGCCCTAGCCCTAGCCCTAGCCCTAACCTTAACCCTAACCATAGCCCCAACCTTAGCCCTAGCCCTAGCCCTCACCCTAACCCTAACAATAACCCTATCCATAAACCTAACCCTAACCCAACCCTAACCCTGGCCCTAACCCAAACCCTAACCCTAGCCCTAGCCCTAGCCCTATCCCTGACCCTAACCCTAGCCCTAGCCCTCACCCTAACCCTAACAATAACCCTAGCCATAAACCTAAACCTAACACTAACCCTAACCCTGGCCCTAACCCTAACCCTAACCCTAGCCCTATACCTAGCCGTAACCCTAACCCTAATCCTAGCCCTAACCCTAGACCTAGCCCTAGCCCTAACCCTAACCCTAACCCTAGCCCTAACCCTAACCCTAACCCTAGCCCTAACCCTAACCCTAGCCCTACCCTAACCCTAACACTAGCCCTAGCCCTGGCCCTAGCCCTAGCCCTAGCCTTAACCCTAAACCATAACCCTGACCCTAAACCTAGCCCTAGCCCTAACCCTAGCCCTTATCCTAAACCTAACCCTAACCCTAGCCCTAGCCCTAGCCCTAGCCCTACCACTAACCTTAACCCTAAACCTAGCCCTAGCCCTAGCCCTATCCCTAACCCTAACCCTAAGCCTAGCCCTAGCCCTAGCCCTAGCCCTAACCCTAACCCTAACCATAGCCCCAACCGTAGCCCTAGCCCTAACCCTAAACCTAACCCAAGCCCTAGCCCTAGCCCTAACCCTAACCCTAACACTAGCCCTAACCCTAACCCTAACCCTAACCCGAGCCCTAGCCCTAGCCCTAACCCTAACACTAACACTAACCCTAGCCCTAGCCCTAACCCTAACCCTAACCCTAACCCTAGCCCTAGCCCTAACCCTAACCCTAATCCTAACCCGAGCCCTAGCCCTAGCCCTAAACCTAACCCTAGCCCTAAAACTAACCCTAACCCTAAACCTAACCCTGGCACTAACCCTAACCCTAACCCTAGCCCTAGCCCTAGCCCTAACCCTAACCCTAACCCTAGCCCTAGCCCTAGCCCTAGCCCTAGCCCTAACCCTAAACCTAGACCTAGCCATAAACCTAACCCTAACCGTAACCCTAGCCCTAGCAATAGCCCTAGCCCTAGCCCTTGCCCTTGCCCTAGCCCTAGCCCTAGCCCTAACCCTAACCCTAACACTAGCCCTAGCCCTAGCCCTAGCCCTAGCCCTAGCCCTAACCCTAACCCTAACCCTAGCCCTAACCCTAACCCTAACCCTAGCACTAACACTAACCCTAGCCTACCCTTACCCTAACCCTAGCCCTAGCCCTGGCCCTAGCCCTAGCCCTAGCCTTAACCTAAACCATAACCCTGACCCTAAAACTATCCCTAGCCGTAACCCTAGCCCTTACCCTAAACCTACCCGTAACCCTAGCCCTAGCCCTAGCCCTAGCCCTAGCCCTAACATTAACCCTAAACCAAACCCCAGCCCTAGCCCTAGCCATAGCCCTAGCCCTAACCTTAACCCTAACCATAGCCCCAACCCTAGCCCTAGCCATAGCCCTAGCCCTAACCCTAAACCCAACCCAAGCCCTAGCCCTAGCCTTAACCCTAACCCTAACACTAGCCCTAACCCTAACCCTAAACCTAACCCTAACCCGAGCCCTAGCCCTAGCCCTAGCCCTAGCACTAGCCCTAACCCTAACCCTAACCCTAACCCTAGCCCTAGACCTAGCCCTAACCCTAACCCTAACCCTAACCCGATCCCTAGCCCTAGCCCTAACCCTAACCCTAGCCCTAACCCTAACCCTAACCCTAACCCTAACCCTAGCCCTAGCCCTAACTGTAGCCCTTGCCTAGCCCTAGCCCTAGCACTAACCCTAGCCCTAGTCCTAGCCCTAACCCTAAAGCTAGCCCTAGCCGTAAACCTAACCCTAACCCTAACCCTAGCCCTAACCCTAAACCTCACCCTAACCCTAGCCCTAGCCCTAGCCCTAATCCTAAACCTAACCCTAACCCTAGCCCTAGACCTAGACCTAGCCCTAGCCCTAACCCTAAACCATAACCCTGACCCTAAACCTAGCCCTAGCCCTAGCTTTACCCATAACCCTAAACGTAACCCTAACCCTAGCCCTAGCTCTAGATCTAACCCTAACCCTAGCCCTAGCCCTAGCCCTAACCCTAACCCTAACCCTAACACTAACCCTTACCCTAGCCCAAGCCCTAACCCTAAACCTAAACCTAGCCTTAGCCCTCACCCTAACCCTAACCCTAACCTTAACCCTAGCCCTAAACCTAACCCTACCCCTACCCTAGACCTAGCCCTAGACCTAGCCCTAACCGTAACACTAACCCTAACCCTAACCCTAGCCCTAACCCTAACCCTAACCCTAACCCTAGCCCTAGCCCAAGCCCTAACCCTAACACTAACCCTAGCCCTAGCCCTCACCCTAACCCTAACCCTAACCCTAACCCTAGCCCTAAACCTAACCCTACCCCTACCCTAGCCCTAGCCCTAGACCTAGCCCTAACCGTAACACTAACCCTAACCCTAACCCTAGCCCTAACCCTAACCCTAAACCTAACCCTAGCCCCAGCCCTAGCCCAAACCCTAAACCTAGCCATAGCCCTAGCCCTAGCCCTAACCCTAACCCTAGCGCTAGCCCTAGCCCTAGCCCTAGCCCTAACCCTAACCCTAACAGTAACCCTATCACTAGCCCTAGCCCTAGCCCTAGCCCTAACCCTAACCCTAACCCTAGCCCTAGCCCTAGCCCTAGCCCAAACCCTAAACCTAACCCTAACCCTAACACTAGCCCTAACCCTAACCCTAACCCTAACCCGAGCCCTAGACCTAGACCTAGCCCTAACCCTAACCCTAACACTAACCCTAGCCCTAGCCCTAACCCTAACCCTAACCCTAACCCTAGCCCTAGCCCTAACCCTAACCCTACTCCTAACCCGAGCCCTAGCCCTAGCCCTAAACCTAACCCTAGCCCTAAACCTAACCCTAATCCTAAACCTAACCCTGGCCCCAACCCTAACCCTAACCCTAGCCCTAGCCCTAGCCCTAACCCTAACCCTAACCCTAACCCTAGCCCTAGCCCTAGCCCTAGCCCTAGCCCTAACCCTAAACCTAGCCCTAGCCCTAGCCCTAACCCTAACCCTAACCATAGCCCCAACGCTAGCCCTAGCCATAGCCCTAGCCCTAACCCTAAACCTAATCCTACCCTAGCCCTCACCCTAACCCTAACACTAGCCCTAACCCTAACCCTAACCATAACCCGAGCCCTAGCCCTAGCCCTATCTCTATCCCTAACCCTAACCCTAAGCCTAGCCCTAGCCCTAGCCCTAGCCCTAACCTTAACCCTAACCATAGCCCCAACCTTAGCCCTAGCCCTAGCCCTCACCCTAACCCTAACAATAACCCTATCCATAAACCTAACCCTAACCCAACCCTAACCCTGGCCCTAACCCAAACCCTAACCCTAGCCCTAGCCCTAGCCCTATCCCTGACCCTAACCCTAGCCCTAGCCCTCACCCTAACCCTAACAATAACCCTAGCCATAAACCTAAACCTAACACTAACCCTAACCCTGGCCCTAACCCTAACCCTAACCCTAGCCCTATACCTAGCCGTAACCCTAACCCTAATCCTAGCCCTAACCCTAGACCTAGCCCTAGCCCTAACCCTAACCCTAACCCTAGCCCTAACCCTAACCCTAACCCTAGCCCTAACCCTAACCCTAGCCCTACCCTAACCCTAACACTAGCCCTAGCCCTGGCCCTAGCCCTAGCCCTAGCCTTAACCCTAAACCATAACCCTGACCCTAAACCTAGCCCTAGCCCTAACCCTAGCCCTTATCCTAAACCTAACCCTAACCCTAGCCCTAGCCCTAGCCCTAGCCCTACCACTAACCTTAACCCTAAACCTAGCCCTAGCCCTAGCCCTATCCCTAACCCTAACCCTAAGCCTAGCCCTAGCCCTAGCCCTAGCCCTAACCCTAACCCTAACCATAGCCCCAACCGTAGCCCTAGCCCTAACCCTAAACCTAACCCAAGCCCTAGCCCTAGCCCTAACCCTAACCCTAACACTAGCCCTAACCCTAACCCTAACCCTAACCCGAGCCCTAGCCCTAGCCCTAACCCTAACACTAACACTAACCCTAGCCCTAGCCCTAACCCTAACCCTAACCCTAACCCTAGCCCTAGCCCTAACCCTAACCCTAATCCTAACCCGAGCCCTAGCCCTAGCCCTAAACCTAACCCTAGCCCTAAAACTAACCCTAACCCTAAACCTAACCCTGGCACTAACCCTAACCCTAACCCTAGCCCTAGCCCTAGCCCTAACCCTAACCCTAACCCTAGCCCTAGCCCTAGCCCTAGCCCTAGCCCTAACCCTAAACCTAGACCTAGCCATAAACCTAACCCTAACCGTAACCCTAGCCCTAGCAATAGCCCTAGCCCTAGCCCTTGCCCTTGCCCTAGCCCTAGCCCTAGCCCTAACCCTAACCCTAACACTAGCCCTAGCCCTAGCCCTAGCCCTAGCCCTAGCCCTAACCCTAACCCTAACCCTAGCCCTAACCCTAACCCTAACCCTAGCACTAACACTAACCCTAGCCTACCCTTACCCTAACCCTAGCCCTAGCCCTGGCCCTAGCCCTAGCCCTAGCCTTAACCTAAACCATAACCCTGACCCTAAAACTATCCCTAGCCGTAACCCTAGCCCTTACCCTAAACCTACCCGTAACCCTAGCCCTAGCCCTAGCCCTAGCCCTAGCCCTAACATTAACCCTAAACCAAACCCCAGCCCTAGCCCTAGCCATAGCCCTAGCCCTAACCTTAACCCTAACCATAGCCCCAACCCTAGCCCTAGCCATAGCCCTAGCCCTAACCCTAAACCCAACCCAAGCCCTAGCCCTAGCCTTAACCCTAACCCTAACACTAGCCCTAACCCTAACCCTAAACCTAACCCTAACCCGAGCCCTAGCCCTAGCCCTAGCCCTAGCACTAGCCCTAACCCTAACCCTAACCCTAACCCTAGCCCTAGACCTAGCCCTAACCCTAACCCTAACCCTAACCCGATCCCTAGCCCTAGCCCTAACCCTAACCCTAGCCCTAACCCTAACCCTAACCCTAACCCTAACCCTAGCCCTAGCCCTAACTGTAGCCCTTGCCTAGCCCTAGCCCTAGCACTAACCCTAGCCCTAGTCCTAGCCCTAACCCTAAAGCTAGCCCTAGCCGTAAACCTAACCCTAACCCTAACCCTAGCCCTAACCCTAAACCTCACCCTAACCCTAGCCCTAGCCCTAGCCCTAATCCTAAACCTAACCCTAACCCTAGCCCTAGACCTAGCCCTAGCCCAAGCCCTAGCCCTAACCCTAACCCTAACCCTAGCCCTAGCCCTAGCCCTAGCCCTAGCCCTATCCTTAACCCTAACCCTAACCCTAGCCCTAGCCCTAGCCCTAGCACTAGACCAAGCCCTATCCCTAACCCTAACCCTAAACCTAACCCTAACCCTAGCCCTAACCCTAATCCTAGCCCTAGGCCTAGCCCTAAGCCTAACCCTAGCCCTAGCACTAGCCCTAGCCCTACCCTAACCCTAACCCTAGCCCTAGCCCTAGCCCTAGCCCTAGCCTTATCCCTAAACCATAACCCTGACCCTAAACCTAGCCCTAGCCCTTGCCCTAGCCCTAACCCTAAACCTAACCCTAAACCTAACCCTAGACCTAGCCCTAGCCCTAGCCCTAACCCTAAACCATAACCCTGACCCTAAACCTAGCCCTAGCCCTAGCTTTAGCCCTAACCCTAAACGTAAACCTAACCCTAGCCTAGCCCTAGCCCTTGCTCTAGACCTAACACTAACCCTAATCCTAGCTCTAGCCCTAGCCCTAACCCTAACCCTAACCCTAACACTAACCCTTACCCTAGCCCAAGCCCTAACCCTAACCCTAACCCTAACCCTAGCCCTAGCCCTCACCCTAACCCTAACCCTAATCCTAACCCTAGCCCTAAACCTAACCCTACCCCTACCCTAGCCCTAGCCCTAGACCTAGCCATAACCGTAACACTAACCCTAACCCTAACCCTAGCCCTAACCCTAACCCTAACCCTAGCCCTAGCCCAAGCCCTAACCCTAACCCTAACCCTAGCCCTAGCCCTCACCCTAACCCTAACCCTAACCCTAGCCCTAAACCTAACCCTACCCCTACCCTAGCCCTAGCCCTAGACCTAGCCCTAACCGTAACACTAACCCTAACCCTAACCCTAGCCCTAACCCTAACCCTAACCCTAACACTAGCCCCAGCCCTAGCCCAAACCCTAAACCTAGCCATAGCCCTAGCCCTAGCCCTAACCCTAACCCTAGCCCTAGCCCTAGCCCTAACCCTAACCCTAACAGTAACCCTATCACTAGCCCTAGCCCTAGCCCTAGCCCTAGACCTAGCCCTAACCCTAACCCTAACCCTAGCCCTAGCCCTAGCCCTAGCCCAAA
>OX463233.1:22590531-22600531 GCA_949820135.1 Sylvilagus floridanus | reverse complement strand
TAATCCTAGCCCTAGGCCTAGCCCTAGCCCTTGCCCTAACCCTAACCCTAACCCTAACAATAGCCCTAGCCCTAGCCCTAGCCCTAACCCTAACCCTAACCCTAGCCCTAAACCTAACCCTACCCCTACCCTAGCCCTAGCCCTAGACCTAGCCCTAACCGTAACACTAACCCTAGACCTAACCCTAGCCCTAACCCTAACCCTAACCCTAACAATAGCCCCAGCCCTAGCCCAAACCCTAAACCTAGCCATAGCCCTAGCCCTAGCCCTAACCCTAACCCTAGCCCTAGCCCTAGCCCTAGCCCTAACCCTAACCCTAACAGTAACCCTATCACTAGCCCTAGCCCTAGCCCTAGCCCTAACCCTAACCCTAACCCTAGCCCTAGCCCTAGCCCTAGCCCAAACCCTAAACCTAACCCTAACCCTAGAACTAACCTTCACCCTAGCCCTAGCCCTAGCCCTAGCCCTAGACCTAACCCTAACCCTAACCCTAGCCCTAGCCCTAGCCCTAACCCTAACCCTAACCCTAACCCTAACCCTAACCCTGGCCCTAGCCTTAACCCTAACCCTAGCCCTAACCCTAAACCTAGCCCTAGACCTAGCCCTAACCATAACCCTAAACCTAACACTAACCCTAGCCCTAGCCCTAGCCCTAGCCCTAATCCTAACCCTAACCCTAACCCTAGCCCTAGCCCTAGCCCTAGCCATAGCCCTAGACCTAACCTTAACCCTAACCCTAGCCCTAGCCCTAGCCCTAGCCCTGTCCTTAACCCTAACCCTAACCCTAGCCCTAGCCCTAGCCCCAGCCCTAGCCCTTGACCAAGGCTATCCCTAACCTAACCCTAAACCTAACCCTAACCCTAGACCTAACCCTAATCCTAGCCCTAGGCCTAGCCCTAGCCCTTGCCCTAAACCTAACCCTAACCCTAACAATAGAACTAGCCCTAGCCCTAGCCCTAACCCTAACACTAACCCTAGCCCTAGCCCTAGCCCTAGCCCTAACCCTAACCCTAACCCTAACCCTGGCCCTAGCCCTAAACCTAACCCTAGCCCTAACCCTAAACCTAAACCTAGCCCTAGCTATAGCCCTAACCCTAACCCTAACAATAACCCTAGCCCTATCCCTAGCCCTAGCCCTAACCCTAACCCTAACCCTAGCCCTAGCCCTAGCCCTAGCCCTAGCCCTATACCTAACCCTAAACCTAACCCTAGTCCTAGCCCTAGCCCTAGCCCTAGCCCTATCCCTAACCCTAACCCTAACCCTAGCCCTAGCCCTAGCCCTAGCCCTAGCCCTAGCCCTAGACCAAGCCCTATCCCTAACCCTAACCCTAAACCTAACCCTAACCCTAGCCCTAACCCTAATCCTAGCCCTAGGCCTAGCCCTAGCCCTAGCCCTAACCTTAACCCTAACCCTAACAATAGCCCAAGCCCTAGCCCTAGCCCTAACCCTAACCCTTACCCTAACCCTAGCCCTAGCCTTAGCCCTAGCCCTAACCCTAACCCTAACCCTAACCCTAACCCTAACCCTGGCCCTAAACCTAGCCCTAGCCCTAGCCCTGGCTTTTGCCTTAGCCCTAGTCCTAGCACTAAACCTAACCCTAACACTAACCCTAACCCTAGCCCTAACCCTAAAACTAGGCGTACCCTAACCCTAACCCTAACCCTAGCCCTAGCCCTAGCCCTAGTCCTAGCCCTAAAACTAACCCTAACCATAGCCCTAGCCCTAGCCATAGACCTAGCCCTAACCCTAACCCTAACCCTAGCCCTATCCCTAACCCTAACCCTAGCGGTAACCCTAGACCTAGCCCTAGTCCTAGCCCTAGACCTAACCCTAACCCGAACCCTAACCCTAAACCTAGCCCTAGCCCTATCCCTAGCCCTAACCCTAACCCTAACCATAACCCCAACCCTAGCCCTAGAATAGCCCTAGCCCTAACCCTAAACCTAACCCTAGCTCTAGCCCTAGCCCTAACCCTAACCCTAACCCTAACCATATCACTCGCCCTAGCCCTAGCCCTAGCCCTAGCCCTATCCCTAACCCTAACCCTAACCCTAGCCCTAGCCCTAGCCCTAGCCCTAGCCTTAGCCCTAGCCCTAGACCAAGCCCTATCCCTAAACCTAACCCTAAACCTAAGCCTAACCCTAGCCCTAACCCTAATCCTAGCCCTAGGCCTAGCCCTAGCCCTATCCCTAACCCTAACCCTAAACCTAACAATAGCCCTAGCCCTAGCCCTAGCCCTAACCCTAACCCTAACCCTAACCCTAACCCTGGCCCTAGCCTTAACCCTAACCCTAGCCCTAACCCTAACCCTAAACCTAGCCCTAGCCCTAGCCCTAACCCTAAACCTAACCCTAACACTAACCCTAGCCCTAGCCCTAGCCCTAGCCCTAATCCTAACCCTAACCCTAACCCTAGCCCTAGCCCTAGCCCTAACCCTAACCCTAACACTAACCATATCACTAGCCCTATCCCTAGCCCTAGCCCTAGCCCTAGCCCTATCCTTAACCCTAACCCTAACCCTAGCCCTAGCCCTAGCTCCAGGCCTAGCCCTAGACCAAGGCTATCCCTAACCCTAACCCTAAACCTAACCCTAACCCTAGCCCTAACCCTAATCCTAGCCCTAGGCCTAGCCCTAGCCCTTGCCCTAACCCTAACCCTAACCCTAACAATAGCCCTAGCCCTAGTCCTAGCCCTAACCCTAACCCTAACCCTAGCCCTAAACCTAACCCTACCCCTACCCTAGCCCTAGCCCTAGACCTAGCCCTAACCGTAACACTAACCCTAGACCTAACCCTAGCCCTAACCCTAACCCTAACCCTAACACTAGCCCCAGCCCTAGCCCAAACCCTTAACCTAGCCATAGCCGTAGCCCTAGCCCTAACCCTAACCCTAGCCCTAGCCCTAGCCCTAGCCCTAGCCCTAACCCTAACCCTAACAGTAACCCTATCACTAGCCCTAGCCCTAGCCCTAGCCCTAACCCTAACCCTAACCCTAGCCCTAGCCCTAGCCCTAGCCCAAACCCTAAACCTAACCCTAACCCTAGAACTAACCTTCACCCTAGCCCTAGCCCTAGCCCTAGCCCTAGACCTAACCCTAACCCTAACCCTAGCCCTAGCCCTAGCCCTAACCCTAACCCTAACCCTAACCCTAACCCTAACCCTGGCCCTAGCCTTAACCCTAACCCTAGCCCTAACCCTAAACCTAGCCCTAGACCTAGCCCTAACCATAACCCTAAACCTAACACTAACCCTAGCCCTAGCCCTAGCCCTAGCCCTAATCCTAACCCTAACCCTAACCTAGCCCTAGCCCTAGACCTAGCCATAGCCCTAGACCTAACCTTAACCCTAACCCTAGCCCTAGCCCTAGCCCTAGCCCTAGCCCTATCCTTAACCCTAACCCTAACCCTAGCCCTAGCCCTAGCCCCAGCCCTAGCCCTTGACCAAGGCTATCCCTAACCTAACCCTAAACCTAACCCTAACCCTAGACCTAACCCTAATCCTAGCCCTAGGCCTAGCCCTAGCCCTTGCCCTAAACCTAACCCTAACCCTAACAATAGAACTAGCCCTAGCCCTAGCCCTAACCCTAACCCTAACCCTAGCCCTAGCCCTAGCCCTAGCCCTAACCCTAACCCTAACCCTAACCCTGGCCCTAGCCCTAAACCTAACCCTAGCCCTAACCCTAAACCTAAACCTAGCCCTAGCTATAGCCCTAACCCTAACCCTAACCCTAACAATAACCCTAGCCCTATCCCTAGCCCTAGCCCTAAACCTAACCCTAACCCTAGCCCTAGCCCTAGCCCTAGCCCTAGCCCTAGACCTAACCCTAAACCTAACCCTAGTCCTAGCCCTAGCCCTAGGCCTAGCCCTATCCCTAACCCTAACCCTAACCCTAGCCCTAGCCCTAGCCCTAGCCCTAGCCCTAGCCCTAGACCAAGCCCTATCCCTAACCCTAACCCTAAACCTAACCCTAACCCTAGCCCTAACCCTAATCCTAGCCCTAGGCCTAGCCCTAGCCCTAGCCCTAACCTTATCCCTAACCCTAACAATAGCCCTAGCCCTAGCCCTAGCCCTAACCCTAACCCTTACCCTAACCCTAGCCCTAGCCTTAGCCCTAGCCCTAACCCTAACCCTAACCCTAACCCTAACCCTGGCCCTAAACCTAGCCCTAGCCCTAGCCCTGGCTTTTGCCTTAGCCCTAGTCCTAGCACTAAACCTAACCCTAACACTAACCCTAACCCTAGCCCTAACCCTAAAACTAGGCGTACCCTAACCATAACCCTAACCCTAACCCTAGCCCTAGCCCTAGCCCTAGCCCTAAAACTAACCCTAACCATAGCCCTAGCCCTAGCCCTAGACCTAGCCCTAAACCTAACCCTAACCCTAGCCCTAACCCTAGCCCTAACCCTAACCCTAACCGTAGCGCTAAACCTAGACCTAGCCCTAGCCCTAGCCCTAGAACTAACCCTAACCCTAACCCTAACCTAAACCTAGCCCTAGCCCTAGCCCTAGCCCTAACCCTAACCATAACCCCAACCCTAGCCCTAGCCATAGCCATAGCCCTAACCCTAAAACTAACACTAGCCCTAGCCCTGACCCTAACCCTAACACTAGCCCTAACCCTAACCTTAACCCTAACACTAGCCCTAGCCCTAGCCCTATCCCTAGCCCTAGACCAAGCCCTATCCCTAACCCTAACCATAAACCTAACCCTAACCCTAGCCCTAACCCTACTCCTAGCCCTAGGCCTAGCCCTAGCCCTAGTCCTAACCCTAACCCTAACCCCAACAATAGCCCTAGCCCTAGCCCTAGCCCTAACCCTAACCCTAACCCTAGCCCTAGCCCTAGCCCTAGCCCTAACCCTAACCCTAACCCTAACCCTGGCCCTAAACCTAGCCCTAGCCCTAGCCCTGGCTTTTGCCCTAGCCCTTGTCCTAGCACTAACCCTAACCCTAACACTAACCCTAACCCTAGCCCTAACCCTAACCCAAGGCGTACCCTAACCCTAACCCTAACCCTAGCCCTAGCCCTAGCCCTAAAACTAACCCTAACCGTAGCCCTAGACCTAGCCCCAGCCCTAGCCCTAACCCTAGCCCTAACACTAGCCCTAACCCTAACCCTAACCCTAGCCCTAAACCTAGACCTAGCCCTAGCCCTAGCCCTAGCCCTAGCCCTAACCCTAAACCTTACCATAGCCCCAACCCTTGCCCTAGCCCTAGCCCTAGCACTAACCCTAACAATAACCCTAGCCCTAGCCCTAGCCCTAGCCCTAACCCTAACCCTAACACTAATCCTAACCCTAGTCATAACCCTAACCCTAATCCTAACCCTAGCCCTAGCCATAGCCCTAGCCCTAGACCTAACCCTAACGCTAACCCTAGCCCTAGCCCTAGCCCTTGCCATAACCCTAATCCTAGCCCTAGCCCTAACCATAACCCTAACCCTAACCCTAACCCTAGCCCTAGCCCTAACCCTAGCCCTAGACCAAGCCCTAACCCTAACCGTAACCCTAAACATAACCCTAACCCTAGCCCTAACCCTAACCCTAGCCCTAGCCCTAGCCCTAGCCCTAGCCCTAGGCCTAGCCCTAACCCTAACCCTAACCCTGGCCCTAAACCTAGCCCTAGCCCTAGAACTGGCTTTTGCCCTAGCCCTAGTCCTAGCACTAACCCTAACCCTAACACTAACCCTAACCCTAGCCCTAACCGTAACCCTAGGTGTACCCTAACCCTAACCCTAACCCTAGCCCTAGATATAGCACTAGCCCTAACCCTAACCCTAACCCTAACCCTAGCCCTAGCCCTAGCCCTAACCCTAACAATAACCCTAACCCTGGCCCTAAACCTAGCCCTAGCCCTAGCCCTGGCTTTTGCCCTAGCCCTAGTCCTAGCACTAACCCTAACCCTAACACTAACCCTAACCCTAGCGCTAACACTAACCCTAGGCGTACCCTAACCCTAACCCTAACCCTAGCCCTAGCCCTAGCCCTAGCCCTAAAACTAACCCTAACCTTAGCCCTAGCCCTAGCCCTAGCCCTAGACCTAGCCCTAACCCTAACCCTAACCCTAGCCCTAACCCTAGCCCTAACCCTAACCCTAACCCTAGCGCTAACCCTATACCTAGACCTAGCCCTAGCCCTAGACCTAACCCTAACCCTAACCCTAACCCTAAACCTAGCCCTAGCCCTAGCCCTAGCCCTAACCCTAACCCTAACCATAACCCCAACCCTAGCCCTAGCCATAGCCATAGCTCTAACCCTAAATCTAACCCTAGCCCTAGCCCTGACCCTAACCCTAACACTAGCCCTAAACCTAACCCTAACCCTAACCCGAGCCCTAGTCCTAGCCCTAGCCCTAGCCCTAGCCCTAACCCTAACCCTAGCCCTAGCCCTAGCCCTAAGCCTAACCCTAGCCCTACCCTAACCCTAACCCTAACCCTAGCCCTAGCCCTAGCCCTAACCCTAAACCTAACCCTAGCCCTAGCCCTAGCCCTAACACTAAGCCTAGCCCTAAACCTAATTCTAACCCTAACCCTTAACCTAGGCGTACCCTAACCCTAACACTAACCTAGCCGTAGCCCTAGACCGAGCCCTAACCCTAACCCTAAGCCTAAACTTAACCCTAACTCTAACCCTAGCCCTAACCCTAACCCTAACCCTAACCCTAGCCCTAGCCCTAGCCCTAGCCCTTGCCTAGCCCTAGCCCTAGCACTAACCCTAGCCCTAGCCCTAGCCCTAGCCCTAACCCTAACCCTAGCCCTAGCCCTAAACCAAACCCTAACACTAACCCTAAACCTAGCCCTAACCCTAGCACTAACCCTAACACTAGCCCTAACCCTAACCCTAAACTTGGCCCTAGCCCTAGCTCTAGCCCTAGCCCTAGCCCAAACCCTAACCCTAACCCTAACCCTAGCCCTAGCCCTAACCCTAGCCAGAGACCTAACTCTGAACCTAACCCTAACCCTAGCCCAAACCCTAACCCAAGGCGTACCCTAACCCTAACCCTAACCCTAGCCCTAGCCCTAGCCCTAAAACTAACCCTAACCGTAGCCCTAGACCTAGCCCCAGCCCTAGCCCTAACCCTAGCCCTAACACTAGCCCTAACCCTAACCCTAACCCTAGCCCTAAACCTAGACCTAGCCCTAGCCCTAGCCCTAGCCCTAGCCCTAGCCCTAACCCTAAACCTTACCATAGCCCCAACCCTTGCCCTAGCCCTAGCCCTAGCACTAACCCTAACAATAACCCTAGCCCTAGCCCTAGCCCTAGCCCTAACCCTAACCCTAACACTAATCCTAACCCTAGTCATAACCCTAACCCTAATCCTAACCCTAGCCCTAGCCATAGCCCTAGCCCTAGACCTAACCCTAACGCTAACCCTAGCCCTAGCCCTAGCCCTTGCCATAACCCTAATCCTAGCCCTAGCCCTAACCATAACCCTAACCCTAACCCTAACCCTAGCCCTAGCCCTAACCCTAGCCCTAGACCAAGCCCTAACCCTAACCCTAACCCTAAACATAACCCTAACCCTAGCCCTAACCCTAACCCTAGCCCTAGCCCTAGCCCTAGCCCTAGCCCTAGGCCTAGCCCTAACCCTAACCCTATCCCTGGCCCTAAACCTAGCCCTAGCCCTAGAACTGGCTTTTGCCCTAGCCCTAGTCCTAGCACTAACCCTAACCCTAACACTAACCCTAACCCTAGCCCTAACCGTAACCCTAGGTGTACCCTAACCCTAACCCTAACCCTAGCCCTAGATATAGCACTAGCCCTAACCCTAACCCTAAACCTAACCCTAGCCCTAGCCCTAGCCCTAACCCTAACAATAACCCTAACCCTGGCCCTAAACCTAGCCCTAGCCCTAGCCCTGGCTTTTGCCCTAGCCCTAGTCCTAGCACTAACCCTAACCCTAACACTAACCCTAACCCTAGCCCTAACACTAACCCTAGGCGTACCCTAACCCTAACCCTAACCCTAGCCCTAGCCCTAGCCCTAGCCCTAAAACTAACCCTAACCTTAGCCCTAGCCCTAGCCCTAGCCCTAGCCCTAGCCCTAACCCTAACCCTAACCCTAGCCCTAACCCTAGCCCTAACCCTAACCCTAACCCTAGCGCTAACCCTATACCTAGACCAGCCCTAGCCCTAGACCTAACCCTAACCCTAACCCTAACCCTAAACCTAGCCCTAGCCCTAGCCCTAGCCCTAACCCTAACCCTAACCATAACCCCAACCCTAGCCCTAGCCATAGCCATAGCTCTAACCCTAAATCTAACCCTAGCCCTAGCCCTGACCCTAACCCTAACACTAGCCCTAAACCTAACCCTAACCCTAACCCGAGCCCTAGTCCTAGCCCTAGCCCTAGCCCTAGCCCTAACCCTAACCCTAGCCCTAGCCCTAGCCCTAAGCCTAACCCTAGCCCTACCCTAACCCTAACCCTAACCCTAGCCCTAGCCCTAGCCCTAAACCTAAACCTAACCCTAGCCCTAGCCCTAGCCCTAACACTAAGCCTAGCCCTAAACCTAATTCTAACCCTAACCCTTAACCTAGGCGTACCCTAACCCTAACACTAACCTAGCCGTAGCCCTAGACCGAGCCCTAACCCTAACCCTAAGCCTAAACTTAACCCTAACTCTAACCCTAGCCCTAACCCTAACCCTAACCCTAACCCTAGCCCTAGCCCTAGCCCTAGCCCTTGCCTAGCCCTAGCCCTAGCACTAACCCTAGCCCTAGCCCTAGCCCTAGCCCTAACCCTAACCCTAGCCCTAGCCCTAAACCAAACCCTAACACTAACCCTAAACCTAGCCCTAACCCTAGCACTAACCCTAACACTAGCCCTAACCCTAACCCTAAACTTGGCCCTAGCCCTAGCTCTAGCCCTAGCCCTAGCCCAAACCCTAACCCTAACCCTAACCCTAGCCCTAGCCCTAACCCTAGCCAGAGACCTAACTCTGAACCTAACCCTAACCCTAGCCCAAACCCTAACCCAAGGCGTACCCTAACCCTAACCCTAACCCTAGCCCTAGCCCTAGCCCTAAAACTAACCCTAACCGTAGCCCTAGACCTAGCCCCAGCCCTAGCCCTAACCCTAGCCCTAACACTAGCCCTAACCCTAACCCTAACCCTAGCCCTAAACCTAGACCTAGCCCTAGCCCTAGCCCTAGCCCTAGCCCTAACCCTAAACCTTACCATAGCCCCAACCCTTGCCCTAGCCCTAGCCCTAGCACTAACCCTAACAATAACCCTAGCCCTAGCCCTAGCCCTAGCCCTAACCCTAACCCTAACACTAATCCTAACCCTAGTCATAACCCTAACCCTAATCCTAACCCTAGCCCTAGCCATAGCCCTAGCCCTAGACCTAACCCTAACGCTAACCCTAGCCCTAGCCCTTGCCATAACCCTAATCCTAGCCCTAGCCCTAACCATAACCCTAACCCTAACCCTAACCCTAGCCCTAGCCCTAACCCTAGCCCTAGACCAAGCCCTAACCCTAACCCTAACCCTAAACATAACCCTAACCCTAGCCCTAACCCTAACCCTAGCCCTAGCCCTAGCCCTAGCCCTAGCCCTAGGCCTAGCCCTAACCCTAACCCTAACCCTGGCCCTAAACCTAGCCCTAGCCCTAGAACTGGCTTTTGCCCTAGCCCTAGTCCTAGCACTAACCCTAACCCTAACACTAACCCTAACCCTAGCCCTAACCGTAACCCTATGTGTACCCTAACCTTAACCCTAACCCTAGCCCTAGATATAGCACTAGCCCTAACCCTAACCCTAACCCTAACCCTAGCCCTAGCCCTAGCCCTAACCCTAACACTAACCCTAACCCTGGCCCTAAACCTAGCCCTAGCCCTAGCCCTGGCTTTTGCCCTAGCCCTAGTCCTAGCACTAACCCTAACCCTAACACTAACCCTAACCCTAGCCCTAACACTAACCCTAGGCGTACCCTAACCCTAACCCTAACCCTAGCCCTAGCCCTAGCCCTAGCCCTAAAACTAACCCTAACCTTAGCCCTAGC
>OX463233.1:22528031-22540531 GCA_949820135.1 Sylvilagus floridanus | reverse complement strand
CCCTAGCACCAGCAATAACCCTAACCCTAGCCCTAGTCCTAAATCTAAAGCTAACCCTAACCCTAGCCCTAACCCTAACCCTAACCCTAGCCCAAGCCCTAGCCCTAGTCCTTGCCCTAACCCTAGCCCTAGCCCTAGCCTAGCCCTAACCCTTACCCTAAACCTAACCCTAAACCTAGGCCTAGCCCTAGCCCTAACCCTAACCCTAACCCTAACACTAGCCCTAGACCAAGCCCTAGCCCTAACCCTAGCCCTAGCCCTAGCCCTAGCCCTAGCCATAACCCTAACCCTAGCCATAGCCCTAACCCTAACCCTAACCCTAACCCTAACCCTAACCCTAATCCTAGCCCTAGCCCTAGTCCTGGCACTTGCCCTAGCCCTATTCCTAGCACTAACCCTAACCCTAACACTAACCCTAACCCTAGCCCTAACCCTAACCCTAGGCGTACCCTAAGCCTAACCCTAACCCTAGCCCTAGCCCTAGCCCTAACACTAACCCTAACCCTAGCACTAGCCCTAGCCCTAACCCTAACCCTAGCCCTAACCCTAGCCCTAACCCTAACCCTAACCCTAGCCCTAAACCTAGACCTAGCCCTAGAGCTAGCCCTAGCCCTAGCCCTAGCCCTAACCCTAACCCTGACCCTAAACCTAACCCTAGCCGTAGCCCTAGACCGAGCCCTAACCTTAACCCTTACCCTTACCATAGGCCCAACCCTAGCCATAGCCCTAGCGGTAGCCCTAGCCCTAACCCTAACCCTAACCCTAGCCCTAGCCCTAGCCCCAGCATAACCCTAACCCTAGCCCTAGCCCTAACCCTACCCTAATTCTAACCCTAACCCTAGCCCTAGCCCTAGCCCTAGCCCTAGCCCTAGCCCTAGCCCTAACCCTAACCCTAACCCTACCCCTAGCCCTAGCCCTAGCCCTAACCCTAACCCTAACCCTGACCCTAAACCTATCCCTAGCCGTAGCCCTAGACCGAGCCCTAACCTTAACCCTTACCCTTACCATAGCCCCAACCCTAGCCATAGCCCTAGCCCTAGCCCTAGCCCAAACTCTAACCATAACCCTAGCCCTAGCCCTAGCCCTAACCCTAACCATAGCCCTAACCCTAACCCTAACCCTAACCCTAACCCTAACCCTAACCTAGACCTAGCCCTAGCCCTAGCCCTAGCCCTAGCCCTAACCCTAACCCTAACCCTAACCCTATCCCTAACCCTAAACCTAACCCGTGCCCTGGCCCTAACCCTAACCCTAGCACTAGCCCTAGCCCTAACCCTAACCCTAGCCCTAACCCTAGCCCTAACCCTAACCATAACCCTAGCCCTAAACCTAGAACTAGCCCTAGAGCTAGCCCTAGCCCTAGCCCTAGCCCTAACCCTAACCCTGACCCTAAACCTAACCCTAGCCGTAGCCCTAGACAGAGCCCTAACCTTAACCCTTACCCTTACCATAGCCCCAACCCTAGCCATAGCCCTAGCCCTAGCCCTAGCCCTAACCCTAACCCTAACCCTAGCCCTAGCCCTAGCCCCAGCTTAACCCTAACCCTAGCCCTAGCCCTAACCCTACCCTAATTCTAACCCTAACCCTAGCCCTAGCCCTAGCCCTAGCCCTAGCCCTAGCCCTAACCCTAACCCTAACCCTAGCCCTAGCCATAACCCTAACCCTAGCCCTAGCCCTAACCCTAACCCTAACCCTAACCCTAACCCTAATCCTAGCCCTAGCCCTAGCCCTGGCCCTTGCCCTAGCCCTATTCCTAGCACTAACCCTAAACCTAACACTAACCCTAACCCTAACACTAACCCTAACCCTAGCCGTAACCCTAACCCTAGCGTACCCTAAACCTAACCCTAACCCTAGCCCTAGCCCTAGCCCTAACACTAACCATAACCCTAGCCCTAGCCCTAGCCCTAACCCTAACCCTAGCCATAACCCTAGCCCTAACTCTAACCCTAAACCTAACCCTAAACCTAGACCTAGCCCTAGCCCTAGCCCTAGCCCTAGCCCTAACCATAACCCTAACCCTAAACCTAACCCTAGCCCTAGCCCTAGACCGAGCCCTAACCCTAACCCTAACCCTAACCATAGCCCCAACCCTAGCCATAGCCCTAGCCCTAGCCCTAGCCCTAACCCTAACCCTAACCCTAACCCTACCCCTAGCCTTAACCCTAAACCATAACCCTGACCCTAAACCTAGCCCTAGCCCTAGCCCTAGCCCTTACCCTAAACCAAACACTAACCCTAGCCCTAACCCTAACACTAAACCTAGCCCTAGCCCTAGCCCTAGCCCTAACCGTAACCCTAAACCTAACCCTAGCCCTAGCCCTAGCACTAGCCCTAACCCTAACCCTAACCCTAGCCCTAGCCCTAGCTCTAGCCCTAACCATAGCCCTAACCCTAACCCTGGCCCTAAACCTAAACCTAGCCCTAACTCTAACACTAGCCCTAGCCCTACCCTAGCCCTAGCCCTAGCCCTAACCCTAACCCTAACCCTACCCCTAGCCATAACCCTAACCCTAGCCCTAGCCCTAACCCTAACCCTAACCCTATCCCTAACCCTAATCCTAGCCCTAGCCCTAGCCCTGGCCCTTGCCCTAGCCCTATTCCTAGCACTAACGCTAACCCTAACACTAACCCTAACCCTAGCCCTAACAATAACCCTAGGCGTACCCTAAACCTAACCCTAACCCTAGCCCTAGCCCTAGCCCTAACACTAACCCTAACCCTAGCCCTAGCCCTAGCCCTAACCCTAACCTTAGCCCTAACCCTAGCCCTAACCCTAACCCTAACCCTAGCCCTAAACCTAGACCTAGCCCTAGCCCTAGCCCTAACCCTAACCCTAACCATAAACCTAACCCTAGCCTAGCCCTAGACCGAGCCCTAACCCTAACCCTAACCCTAACCATAGCCCCACCCCTAGCCATAGCCCTAGCCCTAGCCCTAGCCCTAACCCTAACCCTAACCCTAGCCCTAGCCCTAGCCCCTGCATAACCCTAACCCTAGCCCTAGCCCTAACCCTACCCTAACTCTAACCCTAACCCTAGCCATAGCCCTAGTCCTAGCCTTAGCCCTAGACCAAGCCATAACCCTTACCCTAAACCTAAACCTAAACCTAACCCTAGCCCTTGCCCTAGTCCTAGCCCTAGCCCTAACCCTAACCCTAAACCTAAACCTAGCCCTAGCCCTAGCCCTAGCCCTAAACCTAACCATAGCCCCAACCCTAGACATAGCCCTAGCCCTAGCCCTAGCCCTAACCCTAACCCTCACCCTAGCCCTAGCCCTAGCCCCAGCAATAACCCTAACCCTAGACCTAGTCCTAAATCTAAAGCTAACCCTAACCCTAGCCCTAACCCTAACCCTAACCCTAGCCCAAGCCCTAGCCCTAGTCCTTGCCCTAACCCTAGCCCTAGCCCTAGCCTAGCCCTAACCCTAACCCTAAACCTAACCCTAACTCTAGCCCTAGCCCTAGCCCTAACCCTAACCCTAACCCTAACACTAGCCCTAGACCAAGCCCTAGCCCTAACCCTAGCCCTAGCCCTAGCCCTAGCCCTAGCCATAACCCTAACCCTAGCCATAGCCCTAACCCTAACCCTAACCCTAACCCTAACCCTAACCCTAATCCTAGCCCTAGCCCTAGTCCTGGCACTTGCCCTAGCCCTATTCCTAGCACTAACCCTAACCCTAACACTAACCCTAACCCTAGCCCTAACCCTAACCCTAGGCGTACCCTAACCCTAACACTAACCCTAGCCCTAGCCCTAGCCCTAACACTAACCCTAACCCTAGCACTAGCCCTAGACCTAACCCTAACCCTAGCCCTAACCCTAGCCCTAACCCTAACCCTAACCCTAGCCCTAAACCTAGACCTAGCCCTAGAGCTAGCCCTAGCCCTAGCCCTAGCCCTAACCCTAACCCTGACCCTAAACCTAACCCTAGCCGTAGCCCTAGACCGAGCCCTAACCTTAACCCTTACCCTTACCATAGGCCCAACCCTAGCCATAGCCCTAGCGATAGCCCTAGCCCTAACCCTAACCCTAACCCTAGCCCTAGCCCTAGCCCCAGCATAACCCTAACCCTAGCCCTAGCCCTAACCCTACCCTAATTCTGACCCTAACCCTAGCCCTAGCCCTAGCCCTAGCCCTAGCCCTAGCCCTAGCCCTAACCCTAACCCTAACCCTACCCCTAGCCCTAGCCCTAGCCCTAACCCTAACCCTAACCCTGACCCTAAACCTAACCCTAGCCGTAGCCCTAGACCGAGCCCTAACCTTAACCCTTACCCTTACCATAGCCCCAACCCTAGCCATAGCCCTAGCCCTAGCCCTAGCCCAAACTCTAACCATAACCCTAGCCCTAGCCCTAGCCCTAACCCTAACCATAGCCCTAACCCTAACCCTAACCCTAACCCTAACCCTAACCCTAACCTAGACCTAGCCCTAGCCCTAGCCCTAGCCCTAGCCCTAACCCTAACCCTAACCCTAACCCTATCCCTAACCCTAAACCTAACCCGTGCCCTGGCCCTAACCCTAACCCTAGCACTAGCCCTAGCCCTAACCCTAACCAAAGCCCTAACCCTAGCCCTAACCCTAACCATAACCCTAGCCCTAAACATAGACCTAGCCCTAGAGCTAGCCCTAGCCCTAGCCCTAGGCCTAACCCTAACCCTAGCCCTAACCCTAGCCCTAACCCTAACCCTAACCTTAGCCCTAAACCTAGACCTAGCCCTAGAGCTAGCCCTAGCCCTAGCCCTAGCCCTAACCCTAACCCTGACCCTAAACCTAACCCTAGCCATAGCCCTAGACCGAGCCCTAACCTTAACCCTTACACTTACCATAGGCCCAACCCTAGCCATAGCCCTAGCGATAGCCCTAGCCCTAACCCTAACCCTAACCCTAGCCCTAGCCCTAGCCCCAGCATAACCCTAACCCTAGCCCTAGCCCTAACCCTACCCTAATTCTAACCCTAACCCTAGCCCTAGCCCTAGCCCTAGCCCTAGCCCTAGCCCTAACCCTAACCCTAACCGTACCCCTAGCCCTAGCCCTAGCCCTAACCCTAACCCTAACCCTGACCCTAAACCTAACCCTAGCCGTAGCCCTAGACCGAGCCCTAACCTTAACCCTTACCCTTACCATAGCCCCAACCCTAGCCATAGCCCTAGCCCTAGCCCTAGCCCAAACTCTAACCATAACCCTAGCCCTAGCCCTAGCCCTAACCCTAACCATAGCCCTAACCCTAACCCTAACCCTAACCCTAACCCTAACCCTAACCCTAACCTAGACCTAGCCCTATCCCTAGCCCTAGCCCTAGCCCTAACCCTAACCCTAACCCTAACCCTATCCCTAACCCTAAACCTAACCCGTGCCCTGGCCGTAACCCTAACCCTAGCACTAGCCCTAGCCCTAACCCTAACCCTAGCCCTAACCCTAGCCCTAACCCTAACCATAACCCTAGCCCTAAACCTAGACCTAGCCCTAGAGCTAGCCCTAGCCCTAGCCCTAGCCCTAACCCTAACCCTGACCCTAAACCTAACCCTAGCCGTAGCCCTAGACAGAGCCCTAACCTTAACCCTTACCCTTACCATAGCCCCAACCCTAGCCATAGCCCTAGCCCTAGCCCTAGCCCTAACCCTAACCCTAACCCTAGCCCTAGCCCTAGCCCCAGCTTAACCCTAACCCTAGCCCTAGCCCTAACCCTACCCTTATTCTAACCCTAACCCTAGGCCTAGCCCTAGCCCTAGCCCTAGCCCTAGCCCTAACCCTAACCCTAACCCTAGCCCTAGCCATAACCCTAACCCTAGCCCTAGCCCTAACCCTAACCCTAACCCTAACCCTAACCCTAACCCTAATCCTAGCCCTAGCCCTAGCCCTGGCCCTTGCCCTAGCCCTATTCCTAGCACTAACCCTAAACCTAACACTAACCCTAACCCTAACACTAACCCTAACCCTAGCCGTAACCCTAACCCTAGCGTACCCTAAACCTAACCCTAACCCTAGCCCTAGCCCTAGCCCTAACACTAACCATAACCCTAGCCCTAGCCCTAGCCCTAACCCTAACCCTAGCCATAACCCTAGCCCTAACCCTAACCCTAAACCTAACCCTAAACCTAGACCTAGCCCTAGCCCTAGCCCTAGCCCTAGCCCTAACCATAACCCTAACCCTAAACCTAACCCTAGCCCTAGCCCTAGACCGAGCCCTAACCCTAACCCTAACCCTAACCATAGCCCCAACCCTAGCCATAGCCCTAGCCCTAGCCCTAGCCCTAACCCTAACCCTAACCCTAACCCTACCCCTAGCCTTAACCCTAAACCATAAACCTGACCATAAACCTAGCCCTAGCCCTAGCCCTAGCCCTTACCCTAAACCAAACACTAACCCTAGCCCTAACCCTAACACTAAACCTAGCCCTAGCCCTAGCCCTAACCGTAACCCTAAACCTAACCCTAGCCCTAGCCCTAGCACTAGCCCTAACCCTAACCCTAACCCTAGCCCTAGCCCTAGCTCTAGCCCTAACCATAGCCCTAACCCTAACCCTGGCCCTAAACCTAAACCTAGCCCTAACTCTAACACTAGCCCTAGCCCTACCCTAGCCCTAGCCCTAGCCCTAACCCTAACCCTAACCCTACCCCTAGCCATAACCCTAACCCTAGCCCTAGCCCTAACCCTAACCCTAACCCTATCCCTAACCCTAATCCTAGCCCTAGCCCTAGCCCTGGCCCTTGCCCTAGCCCTATTCCTAGCACTAACGCTAACCCTAACACTAACCCTAACCCTAGCCCTAACCCTAACCCTAGGCGTACCCTAAACCTAACCCTAACCCTAGCCCTAGCCCTAGCCCTAACACTAACCCTAACCCTAGCCCTAGCCCTAGCCCTAACCCTAACCTTAGCCCTAACCCTAGCCCTAACCCTAACCCTAACCCTAGCCCTAAACCTAGACCTAGCCCTAGCCCTAGCCCTAACCCTAACCCTAACCATAAACCTAACCCTAGCCTAGCCCTAGACCGAGCCCTAACCCTAACCCTAACCCTAACCATAGCCCCACCCCTAGCCATAGCCCTAGCCCTAGCCCTAGCCCTAACCCTAACCCTAACCCTAGCCCTAGCCCTAGCCCCTGCATAACCCTAACCCTAGCCCTAGCCCTAACCCTACCCTAACTCTAACCCTAACCCTAGCCATAGCCCTAGTCCTAGCCTTAGCCCTAGACCAAGCCATAACCCTTACCCTAAACCTAAACCTAAACCTAACCCTAGCCCTTGCCCTAGTCCTAGCCCTAGCCCTAACCCTAACCCTAAACCTAAACCTAGCCCTAGCCCTAGCCCTAGCCCTAAACCTAACCATAGCCCCAACCCTAGACATAGCCCTAGCCCTAGCCCTAGCCCTAACCCTAACCCTCACCCTAGCCCTAGCCCTAGCCCTAGCCCCAGCAATAACCCTAACCCTAGACCTAGTCCTAAATCTAAAGCTAACCCTAACCCTAGCCCTAACCCTAACCCTAACCCTAGCCCAAGCCCTAGCCCTAGTCCTTGCCCTAACCCTAGCCCTAGCCCTAGCCTAGCCCTAACCCTAACCCTAAACCTAACCCTAACTCTAGCCCTAGCCCTAGCCCTAACCCTAACCCTAACCCTAACACTAGCCCTAGACCAAGCCCTAGCCCTAACCCTAGCCCTAGCCCTAGCCCTAGCCCTAGCCATAACCCTAACCCTAGCCATAGCCCTAACCCTAACCCTAACCCTAACCCTAACCCTAACCCTAATCCTAGCCCTAGCCCTAGTCCTGGCACTTGCCCTAGCCCTATTCCTAGCACTAACCCTAACCCTAACACTAACCCTAACCCTAGCCCTAACCCTAACCCTAGGCGTACCCTAACCCTAACACTAACCCTAGCCCTAGCCCTAGCCCTAACACTAACCCTAACCCTAGCACTAGCCCTAGACCTAACCCTAACCCTAGCCCTAACCCTAGCCCTAACCCTAACCCTAACCCTAGCCCTAAACCTAGACCTAGCCCTAGAGCTAGCCCTAGCCCTAGCCCTAGCCCTAACCCTAACCCTGACCCTAAACCTAACCCTAGCCGTAGCCCTAGACCGAGCCCTAACCTTAACCCTTACCCTTACCATAGGCCCAACCCTAGCCATAGCCCTAGCGATAGCCCTAGCCCTAACCCTAACCCTAGCCCTAGCCCTAGCCCTAGCCCCAGCATAACCCTAACCCTAGCCCTAGCCCTAACCCTACCCTAATTCTAACCCTAACCCTAGCCCTAGCCCTAGCCCTAGCCCTAGCCCTAGCCCTAGCCCTAACCCTAACCCTAACCCTACCCCTAGCCCTAGCCCTAGCCCTAACCCTAACCCTAACCCTGACCCTAAACCTAACCCTAGCCGTAGCCCTAGACCGAGCCCTAACCTTAACCCTTACCCTTACCATAGCCCCAACCCTAGCCATAGCCCTAGCCCTAGCCCTAGCCCAAACTCTAACCATAACCCTAGCCCTAGCCCTAGCCCTAACCCTAACCATAGCCCTAACCCTAACCCTAACCCTAACCCTAACCCTAACCCTAACCTAGACCTAGCCCTAGCCCTAGCCCTAGCCCTAGCCCTAACCCTAACCCTAACCCTAACCCTATCCCTAACCCTAAACCTAACCCGTGCCCTGGCCCTAACCCTAACCCTAGCACTAGCCCTAGCCCTAACCCTAACCCTAGCCCTAACCCTAGCCCTAACCCTAACCATAACCCTAGCCCTAAACCTAGACCTAGCCCTAGAGCTAGCCCTAGCCCTAGCCCTAGGCCTAACCCTAACCCTAGCCCTAACCCTAGCCCTAACCCTAACCCTAACCTTAGCCCTAAACCTAGACCTAGCCCTAGAGCTAGCCCTAGCCCTAGCCCTAGCCCTAACCCTAACCCTGACCCTAAACCTAACCCTAGCCATAGCCCTAGACCGAGCCCTAACCTTAACCCTTACCCTTACCATAGGCCCAACCCTAGCCATAGCCCTAGCGATAGCCCTAGCCCTAACCCTAACCCTAACCCTAGCCCTAGCCCTAGCCCCAGCATAACCCTAACCCTAGCCCTAGCCCTAACCCTACCCTAATTCTAACCCTAACCCTAGCCCTAGCCCTAGCCCTAGCCCTAGCCCTAGCCCTAGCCCTAACCCTACCCCTAGCCCTAGCCCTAGCCCTAACCCTAACCCTAACCCTGACCCTAAACCTAACCCTAGCCGTAGCCCTAGACCGAGCCCTAACCTTAACCCTTACCCTTACCATAGCCCCAACCCTAGCCATAGCCCTAGCCCTAGCCCTAGCCCAAACTCTAACCATAACCCTAGCCCTAGCCCTAGCCCTAACCCTAACCATAGCCCTAACCCTAACCCTAACCCTAACCCTAACCCTAACCTAGACCTAGCCCTATCCCTAGCCCTAGCCCTAGCCCTAACCCTAACCCTAACCCTAACCCTATCCCTAACCCTAAACCTAACCCGTGCCCTGGCCCTAACCCTAACCCTAGCACTAGCCCTAGCCCTAACCCTAACCCTAGCCCTAACCCTAGCCCTAACCCTAACCATAACCCTAGCCCTAAACCTAGACCTAGCCCTAGAGCTAGCCCTAGCCCTAGCCCTAGCCCTAACCCTAACCATGACCCTAAACCTAACCCTAGCCGTAGCCCTAGACAGAGCCCTAACCTTAACCCTTCCCCTTACCATAGCCCCAACCCTAGCCATAGAACTAGCCCTAGCCCTAGCCCTAACCCTAACCCTAACCCTAGCCCTAGCCCTAGCCCCAGCTTAACCCTAACCCTAGCCCTAGCCCTAACCCTACCCTAATTCTAACCCTAACCCTAGCCCTAGCCCTAGCCCTAGCCCTAGCCCTAGCCCTAACCCTAACCCTAACCCTAGCCCTAGCCATAAACCTAACCCTAGCCCTAGCCCTAACCCTAACCCTAACCCTAACCCTAACCCTAATCCTAGCCCTAGCCCTAGCCCTGGCCCTTGCCCTAGCCCTATTCCTAGCACTAACCCTAAACCTAACACTAACCCTAACCCTAACACTAACCCTAACCATAGCCGTAACCCTAACCCTAGCGTACCCTAAACCTAACCCTAACCCTAGCCCTAGCCCTAGCCCTAACACTAACCATAACCCTAGCCCTAGCCCTAGCCCTAACCCTAACCCTAGCCATAACCCTAGCCCTAACCCTAACCCTAAACCTAACCCTAAACCTAGACCTAGCCCTAGCCCTAGCCCTAGCCCTAGCCCTAACCATAACCCTAACCCTAAACCTAACCCTAGCCCTAGCCCTAGACCGAGCCCTAACCCTAACCCTAACCCTAACCATAGCCCCAACCCTAGACATAGCCCTAGCCCTAGCCCTAGCCCTAACCCTAACCCTAACCCTAACCCTACCCCTAGCCTTAACCCTAAACCATAACCCTGACCCTAAACCTAGCCCTAGCCCTAGCCCTAGCCCTTACCCTAAACCAAACACTAACCCTAGCCCTAACCCTAACACTAAACCTAGCCCTAGCCCTAGCCCTAGCCCTAACCCTAACCCTAACCCTAACCCTAGCCCTAGCCCTAGCACTAGCCCTAACCCTAACCCTAACCCTAGCCCTAGCCCTAGCTCTAGCCCTAACCATAGCCCTAACCCTAACCCTGGCCCTAAACCTAAACCTAGCCCTAACCCTAACACTAGCCCTAGCACTACCCTAGCCCCAGCCCTAGCCCTAACCCTAACCCTAACCCTACCCCTAGCCATAACCCTAACCCTAGCCCTAGCCCTAACCCTAACCCTAACCCTATCCCTAACCATAATCCTAGCCCTAGCCCTAGCCCTGGCCCTTGCCCTATCCCTATTCCTAGCACTAACCCTAACCCTAACACTAACCCTAACCCTAGCCCTAACCCTAACCCTAGGCGTACCCTAAACCTAACCCTAACCCTAGCCCTAGCCCTAGCCCTAACCCTAACCCTAACCCTAGCCCTAGCCCTAGCCCTAACCCTAACCTTAGCCCTAACCCTAGCCCTAACCCTAACCCTAACCCTAGCCCTAAACCTAGACCTAGCCCTAGCCCTAGCCCTAACCCTAACCCTAACCATAAACCTAACCCTAGCCCTAGCCCTAGACCGAGCCCTAACCCTAACCCTAACCCTAACCATAGCCCCACCCCTAGCCATAGCCCTAGCCCTAGCCCTAGCCCTAACCCTAACCCTAACCCTAGCCCTAGCCCTAGCCCCTGCATAACCCTAACCCTAGCCCTAGCCCTAACCCTACCCGAACTCTAACCCTAACCCTAGCCATAGCCCTAGTCCTAGCCTTAGCCCTAGACCAAGCCCTAACCCTTACCCTAAACCTAAACCTAAACGTAACCCTAGCCCTAACCCTAAGCCTAGCCCTAGCCCTAGCCCTAACCCTAACCCTAACCATAGCATCAACCCTAGCCATAGCCCTAGCCCTAGCCCTAGCCCTAGCCCTAGCCCTAACCATAACCATAACCCTAGCCCTAGCCCTAGCCCTAGCCCTAGCCCTAGCCCTAGACCAAGCCCTAACCCTAACCCTAACACTAAACCTAACCCTAACCCTAACCCTAACCCTAACCCTAACCCTAGCCCTAACCCTAGACCTAGACCTAACCCTAACCCTAGCCCTAGCCCTAGCCCTAGCCCAAACCCTAACCCTAGCCCTAGACCTAACCCTAACAATAACCCTAACCCTAACCCTAGCCCTAGCCCTAGCCCTACCCTAGGCTTGCCCTAGCCCGAGCCCTAGCCCTAGCCCTAACCCTAAACCTAACCCTATCCCTAGAACTAGTCCTAGCCCTAGCCCTAACCCTAACCCTAACCCTAACCCCAGCCCTAAACCTAACCCTAAACCTAGACCTAACCCTAACCCTAGCCCTACACTAACCCTAACCCTAGCCCTAGCCATAGCCCTAGCCCTAGTCCTAGTCTTAACCCTAAACCATAACCCTGACGCTAAACCTAGCCCTAGCCCTACACTAACCCTAACCCTAGCCCTAGCCATAGCCCTAGCCCTAGTCCTAGTCTTAACCCTAAACCATAACCCTGACGCTAAACCTAGCCCAAGCCCTAGCCCTAGCCCTGGCCCTAACCCTAAACCTAACTCTAACCCTAGCCCTTGCCCTAGCACTAGCCCTAGCCCTAACATTAACCCTAAACCTAACCCTATCCCTAGCCCTAGCCCTAGCCCTAACCCTAACACTAACCCTAGCCCTAGACCTAGCCCTAGCCCTAGCCCTAGACATAGCCCTAACCCTTGCCCTAACCCTAACCCTAACCCTAGCCCTAAACCTAGACCTAGCCCTAGCCCTAGCCCTAGCCCTAGCCCTAGCCCTAGCCCTAACCCTAACCCTAACCCTAAACCTAAACCTAAACGTAGCCCTAGCCCTAGCCCTAGCCCTAACCCTAACCCTAACCCTAGCCCTAGCCCTAACCCTAGCCCTAGTCCTAACTCTAAAGCTAACCCTAACCCTAGCCCAAGCCCTAGCCCTAGCCCTTG
>OX463233.1:22495531-22498031 GCA_949820135.1 Sylvilagus floridanus | reverse complement strand
GACCTAACCCTAACTCTAACCCTAAACCTAACCCTAACCCTAGCCCTAACCTTAACCCTAGCCCTAGCCCTAGCCCTAGCCCTAACGCTAAAACTAACCCTAACCTTAGCCATAGCCCTAGCCCTAGCCCTAGCCCTAACCCTAACCCTCACCCTAGCCCTAGCCCTAGACCAAGCCCTAACCCTAACCCTAACCCTAAACCTAACCCTAACCCTAGCCCTAACCCTAACCATAAACCTAGCCCTAACCCTAACCCTAACCCTAGACCTATCCCTAACCCTAGACCTAACCTAACCCTAACCCTAGCCCTAGCCGTAGCCCTAGCCCTAGCCCTAGGCTTAACCCTAAACCATAACTCTGACGCTAAACCTAGCCCTAGCCCTAGCCCTAGCCCTAGCCCTAACCCTTAGCCTAAACCTAACCCAAGCCCTTGCCCTAGCCCTAGCCCTAGCCCTAGCCCTAACCCTAACCCTAACCCTAACCCTAGCCCTTGCCCTAGCCCTAGCCCAAGCCCTAACCCTAACCCTAAACCTAAACCTAGCTCTAGCCCTAGCCCTAACACTAACCCTAACCATAGCCCCAACCCTAGACATAGGCCTAGCCCTAGCCCTAGCCCTAACCCTAACCCTCACCCTAGCCCTAGCCCTAGCCCCAGCAATAACCCTAACCCTAGCCCTAGCCCTAACCCTAACCCTAACGCTAACCCTAACCCTAGCCCTAGCCCTAGCCATAGCCCTAGCCCTAGACAAAGCCCTAACCCTAACCCTAACCCTAAACCTAACCCTAACCCTAGCCCTAACCCTAACCCTAACCCTAGCCCTAACCCTAACCCTAACCCTAGACCTAACCCTAAACCTAGACCTAACCTAACACTAACCCTAGCGTTAGCCATAGCCCTAGCCCTAGCCCTAGCCCTAACCCTAAACCTAACCCTAACCCTAGCCCTTGCCCAGGCCCTAGCCCTAGCCCTAGCCCTAGCCCTAGCCCTAGACCTAACCCTAACCCTAGCCGTAGCCCTAGCCCTAGCCCAAGACCTAACCCTAACCCTAAACCTAACCCTAACCCTAGCCCTAGCCCTAGCCCTAGCCCTAGACAAGGCCCTAACCCTAACTCTAACCCTAACCATAACCCTAACCCTAGCCCTAGCCCTAACCCTAGCCCTAGCCCTAACTCTAAACCTAACCCTAACCCTAGCCCTAGCCCTAGCCCTAGCCCTTGCCCTAACCCTAGCCCTAGCCCTAGCCTAGCCCTAACCCTAACCCTAACCCTAACCCTAACCCTAACCCTAAACCTAGCCCTAGACATGCCCTAACCCTAACCCTAACCCTAACACTAGCTCTAACCCTAGCCCTAGCCCTAAACCTAACCCTAGCCCCAGCCCTAGCCCAAACCCTAACACTAGCCCTAGCCCTAGCACTAACCCTAAACCTAGCCCTAGCCCTAGCCCTAGCCCTAACGCTAACCCTAACACTAACCCTATCACTAGCCCTAGCCCTAGCCCTAGCCCTAACCCTAACCCTAGCCCTAGCCCTAGCCCTAGCCCTAGACCAAGCCCTAACCCTAACTCTAACCCTAACCCTAACCCTAACCCTAGCCATAGCCCTAACCCTAGCCCTAGCCCTAAATCTAAACCTAACCCTAACCCTAAACCTAACCCTAGCCCTAGCCCTAGCCCTAGCCCTAGCCCTTGCCCTAACCCTAGCCAGAGCCCTAGCCTAGCCCTAACCCTAACCCTAACAATAACCCTAAACCTAAACCTAGCCCTAGCCCTAGCACTAACCCTAACCCTAACCCTAACACTAGCTCTAGCCCTAGCCCTAGCCCTAAACCTAACCCTAGCCCAGCCCTAGCCCAAACCCTAACCCTAGCCCTAGCCCTAGCCCTAGACCTAACCCTAAACCTAGCCCTAGCCATAGCCCTAGCCCTAGCCCTAACCCTAACCCTAACCCTAATCCTATCACTAGCCCTAGCCCTAGCCCTAGCCCTAACCCTAAACCTAACCCTAGCCCTAGACCTAGCCCTAGCCCAAACCCTAAACCTAACCCTAACCCTAGCCCTAACCCTAACCCTAGCCCTAGCCCTAGCCCTAGCCCTAGACCTAAACCTAACCCTAACCCTAGCCCTAGCCCTAGCCCTAGCCCTAGCCCTAACCCTAACCCTAACCCTAACCCTAGCGCTAGCCCTAGCCCTATCCCTAGCCTTAGACCAAGACCTAACCCTAACTCTAACCCTAAACCTAACCCTAACCCTAGCCCTAACCCTAACCCTAACCCTAGAGCTAGCCCTAGCCCTAACCCTAAAACTAACCCTAACCTTAGCCCTAGCCCTAGCCCTAGCCCTAGCCCTAACCCTAACCCTCACCCTAGCCCTAGCCCTAGACCAAGCCCTAACCCTAACCCTAACCCTAAACCTAAACCTAACCCTAGCCCTAACCCTACCCTAAACCTAGCCCTAACCCTAACCCTAACCCTAGACCTATCCCTAAGCCTAGACCTACCCT
>OX463233.1:22470531-22480531 GCA_949820135.1 Sylvilagus floridanus | reverse complement strand
AGACCGAGCCCTAACCCTAACCCTAACCCTAATCATAGCCCCAACCCTAGCCATAGCCCTAGCCCTAGCCCTAACCCTAACCCTAACCCTACCCCTAGCCCTAGCCCTAGGCCTCACCCTAACCCTAGTCCTAGCCCTAGCCCTAACCCTAACCCTAACCCTAGCCCTAGCCCTAGCCCTAACCCTAACCCTAGCCCTAAACCTAACCCTAAACATAACCCTAACCCTAGCCCTAGCCCTTGCCCTTGCCCTAGCCCTAGCCTAGCACTAACCCTAGCCCTAGGACTAGCCCTAGCCCTAGCCCTAGCCCTAACCCTAACGCTAGCCCTAGCCCTAAACCTAACCCTAAACCTAACCCTAACCCTAGCCCTAGCCCTAGCCCTAGACCTAGCCCATGCCCTAGCCCTAGCCCTAGCCCTAGCCCTAACCCTAACCCTAAACCTAGCCCCAGCCCTAGCCCTAGCCCTAGCCCTAAACCTAACCCTAACCCAAGCCCTAACCCTAACCCTAACCTTAGCCCTAAACCTAACCCTAGCCCTACCCTAACCCTAGCCCTAGCCCAAGCCCTAGCCCTAGCACTAGCCTTAACCCTAAACCATAATCCTGACCCTAAACCTAGCCCTAGCCCTAGCCCTAGCCCTTACCCTAAACCAAACACTAACCCTAGCCCTAGCCCTAGCCCTAGCCCTAGCCCTAACCCTAACCCTAAACCTAGCCCTAGCCCTAGCCCTAGCGCTAACCCTAACCCTAACCCTAACCCTAGCCCTAGCCCTAGCACTAGCCCTAACCCTAACCCTAACCCTAGCCCTAGCCCTAGCCCTAGCCCTAACCATAGCCCTAACCCTAACCCTGGCCCTAAACCTAAACCTAGACCTAACCCTAACCCTAGCCCTAGCCCTAGCCCTAGCCCTAGCCCTAACCCTAACCCTACCCCTAGCCATAACCCTAAGCCTAGCCCTAGCCCTAACCCTATCCCTAACCCTTTCCCTAACCCTAATCCTAGCCCTAGCCCTAGCCCTGGCCCTTGGCCTAGCCCTATTCCTAGCACTAACCCTAACCCTAACACTAACCTTAACCCTAGCCCTAACCCTAACCCTAGGCGTACCCTCACCATAACCCTAACCCTAGCCCTAGTCCTAGCCCTAACACTAACCCTAACCCTAGCCCTAGCCCTAGCCCTAACCCTAACCCTAGCCCTAACCCTAGCCCTAACCCTAACCCTAACCCTAGCCCTAAACCTAGACCTAGCCCTAGCCCTAGCCCTAGCCCTAATCCTAACCCTAACCATAAACCTAACCCTAGCCCTAGCCCTAGACCGAGCCCTAACCCTAACCCTAACCACAGCCCCAACCCTAGCAATAGACCTAGCCCTAGCCCTAGCCCTAACCCTAACCCTAACCCTAGCCCTAGCCCTAGCACTAACCCTAACCCTAGCCCTAAACCTAACCCTAAACCTAACCCTAACCCTAACCCTAGCCCTAGCCCTAGCCCTAGCCCTAACCCTAACCCTAACCCTATCACTAGCCCTAGACCTAGCCCTAGACCTAGTCCTAACCCTAACCCTAACCCTAGCCCTAGCCCTTGCCCTAGGCCAAACCCTAAACCTAACCCTAACCCTAGCCCTAACCCTAACCCTAGCCCTAGCCCTAGCCCTAGCCCTAGCCCTAGAACTAACCCTAGCCCTAGCCCTAGCCCTAGCCATAGCCCTAAACCTAACCCTAACCCTAACCCTAGCCCTAGCCCTAGCCCTAGCCCTAGCCCTAGACCAAGCTGTAACCCTAAACCTAACCCTAACCCTAGCCCTAACCCTAACCCTAGCCCTAGCCCTAGCCCTAGCCCTACCCTAGCACTAACCCTAACCCTAACCCTAGCCCTAGCCCTAAACCTAACCCTAACCCTAACCCTACCCTAACCCTAATCCTAGCCCTAGCCCTAGCCCTGGCCCTTGCCATAGCCCTATTTCTAGCACTAACCCTAACCCTAACACTAACCCTAACCCTAGCCCTAACCCTAACCCTAGGCGTACCCTAACCCTAACCCTAACCCTAGCCCTAGTCCTAGCCCTAACACTAACCCTAACCCAAGGACTAGCCCTAGACCTAACCCTAACCCTAGCCCTAAACCTAGCCCTAACCCTAACCCTAAACCTAGCCCTAAACCTAGACCTAGCCATAGCCCTAGCCCTAACCCTAACCCTGACCCTAAACCAAACCCTAGCCGTAGCACTAGACCGAGCACTAACCTTAACCCTTACCCTAACCATAGCCCCAACCCTAGCCATAGCCCTAGCCCTAGCCCTAGCCCTAGCCCTAACCCTAAACCTAACCCTAGCCCTAGCCATAACCCTAACCCTAGCCCTAGCCCTAACCCTAACCCTAACCCTAACCCTAATCCTAGCCCTAGCCCTAGCCCTAGCCCTGGCCCTTGCCCTAGCCCTATTTCTAGCACTAACCCTAACCCTAACACTAACCCTAACACTAACACTAACCCTAACCCTAGCCGTAACCCTAAACCTAAGCGTACCCTAACCCTAACCCTAACCCTAGCCCTAGCCCTAGCCCTAACACTAACCATAACCCTAGCCCTAGCCCTAGCCCTAACCCTAACCCTAGCCCTAACCCTAGCCCTAACCCTAACCCTAACCCTAACCCTAGCCCTAGGCCTAGCCCTAGCCCTAACCCTAACCCTAGCCCTAGCCCTAGCCCTAACCCTAACCCTAACCCTAACCCTAGCCCTAGACCTAGCCCTAACCCTAACCCTAGCCCTAGGCCTAGCCCTAGCCCTAACCCTAACCCTAGCCCTAGACCTAACCCTAACTCTAACCCTAACCCTAACCCTAGCCCTAGCCCTAGCCCTAGCCCTAGGCTTGCCCTAGCCCGAGCCCAAGCCCTAGCTCTAACCCTAAACCTAACCCTAGCCCTAGAACTAGTCCTAGCCCTAGCCCTAACCCTAACCGTAACCCTAGCCCTAACCCTAATCCTTAAACTAGACCTAACCATAACCCTAACCCTACCCTAACCCTAACCCTAGCCCTAGCCATAGCCCTAGCCCTAGCCCTAGGCTTAACACTAAACCATAACCCTGACGCTAACCCTAGCCCTAGCCCTAGCCCTAGCCCTAGCCCTAACCCTAAACCTAACCCTAACCCTAGCCCTTGCCCTAGCACTAGCCCTAGACCTAACCTTAACCCTAACCCTAACCCTAACCCTAGCACTAGCCCTAGTCCTAGCCCTAACCCTAACACTAACCCTAGCCCTAGACCAAGCCCTAGCCCTAGCCCTAGCCCTAGCCCAAACCCTAACCCTAACACTAGCCCTAGCCCTAGCCCAAGCCCTAGCCCTAGACCAAGCCCTAACCCTAACCCTAACACTAAATCAAACCCAAACCCTAACCCTAACCCTAGCCCTAGCCCTAGACATAGCCCTAACCCTAACCCCAGCCCCAGCCCTAGCCCTAGCCCTAACCCTAACCCTAGCCCTAGACCTAACCCTAACCCTTACCCTAACCCTAACCCTAACCCTAGCCCTAGCCCTAGCCCTAGGCTTGCCCTAGCCCGAGCCCTAGCACTAGCCCTAACCCTAACCCTAACCCTATCCCTAGAACTAGTCCTAGCCCTAGCCCTAACCCTAACCCAAACCCTAACCCTAGCCCTAACCCTAATCCTAAACCTAGACCTAACCCTAACCCTAGCCCTACCCTAACACTAACCCTAGCCCTAGCCCTAGCCCTAGCCCTAGCCCTATGCTTAATCCTAAACCATAACCCTGACGATAAACCTAGCCCTAGCCCTAGCCCCAGCCCTAACCCTAACCCTAACCCTAACCCTAGCCCTAGCCATAGCCCCAGCATAACCCTAACGCTAGCCCTAGCCCTAACCTTACCCTAACTCTAACCCTAACCCTAGCCCTAGCCCTAGCCCTAGCCTTAGCCCTAGACCAAGCCCTAACCCTTACCCTAACCCTAAACCTAACCCTAACCCTAGCCCTAGGCCTAAGCCAAGCCCTAGCCCTAGCCCTAGCCCTAACCCTAACCCTTACCATAGCCCCAACCCTAGCCCTAGCCCTAGCCCTAGCCCTAACCCTAACCATAACGTTAGACCTAGCCCTAGCCCTAGCCCTAACTCTAACCCTAACCCTAACCCTAACCCTAGCCCTAACCCAAACCCTAACCCTAGCCCTAGTCCTAGCCCTAGCCCTATCCCTAACCCTAACCCTAGCCCTAGCCCTAGCCTTAGCCCTAGCAATAACCCTAACCCTAGCCCTAGCCCTAACCATAACCCTAACCTTAACCCTAACCCTAAACCTAGCCCTAGCCCTAGCCCTAGGCCTAGACCAAGCCGTAACCCTAAACCTAACACTAAATCTAACCCTAACCCTTACCCTAACCCTAAACCTAACCCTAACTCTAGCCCTAACCGTAAGCCTAGCCCTAGCCCTAGCCCTAGCCCTAACCCTAAACCTAACCCTAACCCTAGCCCTTGCCCTAGCACTAGCCGTAGCCCTAACCTTAACCCTAAACCTAAACCTAACCCTAGCCCTAGCCCTAGCCCTAGCCCTAACCCTAACACTAACCCTAGCCCTAGACCTAGCCCTAGCCCTAGCCCTAGCCCTAGCCCTAACCCTAACCCTAACCCTAAACCTAACCCTAACCCTAGCCCTAACCCTAACCCTAGCCCTAACCCTAACCCTAAACCTGGACCTAGCCCTAGCCCTAGCCCTAGCCAAGCCCTAACCCTAACCCTAACCCTAACCCTAGCCCTAGCCCTAACCCTAGCCCTAGCCCTAGCCCTAACCCTAGCCCTAGCCCTAGGCCTAACCCTAACCCTAACCCTAACCGTAGCCCTAGCCCTAGCCCTAGACCTTGTCCTAACCCTAGCCCTAGCCCTAGCCTAACACTAACCCTAACACTAACCCTAACCCTAACCCTAAACCTAGCCCTAGCCCTAGCCCTAACCCTAACCCTAACCCTAACAGTAGCCCTAGCCCTAGCCCTAGACCTAACCCTAACCCTAACCCTAGCCCTAGCCCTAGCCTAACCCTAACCCTAACCCTAACCCTAACCCTAGCCATAACCCTAACCCTAGCCCTAACACTAGCCCTAGCCCTAGCCCTAGACCTAACTCTAACCCTAACCATAGCCCTAGCCCTAGCCCTAGCCCTAGCCCTAGCCCTAGACCAAGCCCTAACCCTAAACCTAACACTAAAACTAACCCTAAACCTTACCCTAACCCTAAACCTAACCCTAACTCTAGCTCTAACCGTAAGCCTAGCACTAGCCCTAGCCCTAGCCCAAACCCTAACCCTAACCTTAGCCCCAACGCTAGCCCTAGCCCTAGCCCTAGCCCTAACCCTAACCATAAGCCTAGCCCTAGCCCTAGCCCTAGCCCTAACCCTAACCCTAACCCTAACCCTAGCCCTAACCCTAACCCTAACCCTAGCCCTAGCCCTAGCCCTAGCCCTATCCCTAACCCTAACCCTAGCCCTAGCCCTAGCCCTAGACCAAACCCTAACCCTAACCCTAGCCCTAGCCCTAACCATAACCCTAACCCTAGCCCGAGCCCTAGACCTAGCCCTAACCCTAGCCCTAGCCCTAGGCCTAGCCCTAGCCCTAACCCTAACCCTAGCCCTAGACCTAACCCTAACTCTAGCCCTAACCGTAAGCCTAGCCCTAGCCCTAGCCCTAGCCCTAACCCTAAACCTAACCCTAACCCTAGCCCTTGCCCTAGCACTAGCCGTAGCCCTAACCTTAACCCTAAACCTAAACCTAACCCTAGCCCTAGCCCTAGCCCTAGCCCTAACCCTAACCCTAGCCCAAGCCCTAGCCCTAGCCCTAGGCTTGCCCTAGCCCGAGCCCAAGCCCTAGCTCTAACCCTAACCCTAACCCTAGCCCTAGAACTAGTCCTAGCCCTAGCCCTAACCCTAACCCTAACCCTAGCCCTAACCCTAATCCTTAACCTAGACCTAACCATAACCCTAACCCTACCCTAACCCAGCCCTAGCCCTAGCCATAGCCCTAGCCCTAGCCCTAGGCTTAACACTAAACCATAACCCTGACGCTAACCTAGCCCTAGCCCTAGCCCTAGCCCTAGCCCTAACCCTAAACCTAACCCTAACCCTAGACCTTGCCCTAGCACTAGCCCTAGACCTAACCTTAACCCTAACCCTAAACCTAACCCTAGCACTAGCCCTAGTCCTAGCCCTAACCCTAACACTAACCCTAGCCCTAGACCTAGCCCTAGCCCTAGCCCTAGCCCTAGCCCTAACCCTAACCCTAACACTAGCCCTAGCCCTAGCCCAAGCCCTAGCCCTAGACCAAGCCCTAACCCTAACCCTAACACTAAACCTAACCCAAACCCTAACCCTAACCCTAGCCCTAGCCCTAGACCTAGCCCTAACCCTAACCCCAGCCCCAGCCCTAGCCCTAGCCCTAACCCTAACCCTAGCCCTAGACCTAACCCTAACCCTAACCCTAAACCTAACCCTAGCCCTAGCCCTAGCCCTAGGCTTGCCCTAGCCCGAGCCCTAGCCCTAGCCCTAACCCTAACCCTAACCCTATCCCTAGAACTAGTCCTAGCCCTAGCCCTAACCCTAACCCTAACCCTAACCCTAGCCCTAACCCTAACACTAAACCTAGACCTAACCCTAACCCTAGCCCTACCCTAACCCTAACCCTAGCCCTAGCCATAGCCCTAGCCCTAGGCCTAGGCTTAACCCTAAATGATAACCCTGACGATAAACCTAGCCCTAGCCCTAGCCCCAGCCCTAGCCCTAACCCTAACCCTAACCCTAGCCCTAGCCCTAGCCCCAGCATAACCCTAACGCTAGCCCTAGCCCTAACCCTACCCTAACTCTAACCCTAACCCTAGCCCTAGCCCTAGCCCTAGCCTTAGCCCTAGACCAAACCCTAACCCTTACCCTAACCCTAAACCTAACCATAACCCTAGCCCTAGGCCTAAGCCTAGCCCTAGCCCTAGCCCTAGCCCTAACCCTAACCATAGCCCCAACCCTAGCCCTAGCCCTAGCCCTAGCCCTAACCCTAACCATAACGTTAGACCTAGCCCTAGCCCTAGCCCTAGCCCTAACCCTAAACCTAACCCTAACCCTAGCCCTTGCCCTAGCACTAGCCCTAGACCTAAACTTAACCCTAAACCTAACCTAAACCTAGCCCTAGCCCTAGCCCTAGCCCTAACCCTAACACTAACCCTAGCCCTAGACCTAGCCCTAGCCCTAGCCCTAGCCCTAGCCCTAACCCTAACCCTAACCCTAAACCTAATCCTAACCCTAGCCCTAACCCTAACCCTAGCCCTAACCCTAACCCTAAACCTGGACCTAGCCCTAGCCCTAGCCCTAGCCAAGCCCTAACCCTAACCCTAACCCTAACCCTAGCCCTAGCCCTAACCCTAGCCCTAGCCCTAACTCTAAACCTAACCCTAACCCTAGGCCTTACCCTAACCCTAACCCTAACCGTAGCCCTAGCCCTAGCCCTAGAACTAGTCCTAACCCTAGCCCTAGCCCTAGCCTAACCCTAACCCTAAACCTAAC
This sequence comes from Sylvilagus floridanus, assembly GCA_949820135.1. Classification (NCBI taxonomy): domain Eukaryota; kingdom Metazoa; phylum Chordata; class Mammalia; order Lagomorpha; family Leporidae; genus Sylvilagus; species Sylvilagus floridanus. The sequence goes on along the minus strand of OX463233.1, from coordinate 22,472,990 downwards.
CCTAAACCTAGCCCTAGCCCTAGCCCTAACCCTAACCCTAACCCTAACAGTAGCCCTAGCCCTAGCCCTAGACCTAACCCTAACCCTAACCCTAGCCCTAGCCCTAGCCTAACCCTAACCCTAACCCTAACCCTAACCCTAACCCTAGCCATAACCCTAACCCTAGCCCTAACACTAGCCCTAGCCCTAGCCCTAGACCTAACCCTAACCCTAACCCTAGCCCTAGCCCTAGCCATAGCCCTAGCCGTAGACCAAGCCCTAACCCTAACCCTAACCCTAAACCTATCCCTAACCCTAGCCCTAACCCTAACCGTAGCCCTAGCCCTAGCACTAGACCTAGCCCTAACCCTAACCCTAACCCTAACCCTAGCCCTAGCACTAGCCCTAGCCCTAACCCTAACCCTAACCCTAGCCAAAGCCCTAGCCCTAGCCCTAACCCTAACCCTAACCCTAACCCTGGCCCTAAACTTAAACCTAGCCCTAACCCTAACCCTGGCCCTAGCCCTAGCCCTAGCCCTAGCCCTAGCCCTAACCCAAACCCTATCCCTAACACTAACCCTACCCGTAGCCCTAACCCTAACCCTAACCCTAGACCTAGCCCTAGCCCTAGCCGTAGCCCTAACCCTAACCCGAACCCTAGCCCTAGCCATAACCCTAACCCTAGCCCTAGCCCTAACCCTAACCCAAACCCTAACCCTAAACCTAATCCTAGCCCTAGCCCTAGCCCTGGCCCTTGGCTTAGCCTTAGTCCTAGCACTAACCCTAACCCTAAACCTAACCCTAACCCTAGCCCTAGCCCTAGCTCTAACACTAACCCTAACCCTAGCACTAGCCCTAGCCCTAACCCTAGCCCTAACCCTAGCCCTAACCCTAACCATAACCCTAGCCCTAAACCTAGACCTAGCCCTAGCCCTAGCCCTAGCCCTAACCCTAGCCCTAGCCCTAACCCTAGCCCTAGTCCTAACTCTAAAGCTAACCCTAACCCTACCCCTTACCCTAACCCTAACCCTAACCCTAGCCCTAGCCATAGCCCTAGCCCTAGGCCTAGGCTTAACCCTAAATGATAACCCTGACGATAAACCTAGCCCTAGCACTAGCCCCAGCCCTAGCCCTAACCCTAACCCTAACCCTAGCCCTAGCCCTAGCCCCAGCATAACCCTAACGCTAGCCCTAGCCCTAACCCTACCCTAACTCTAACCCTAACCCTAGCCCTAGCCCTAGCCCTAGCCTTAGCCCTAGACCAAACCCTAACACTTACCCTAACCCTAAACCTAACCCTAACCCTAGCCCTAGGCCTAAGCCTAGCCCTAGCCCTAGCCCTAGCCCTAACCCTAACCATAGCCCCAACCCTAGCCCTAGCCCTAGCCCTAGCCCTAACCATAACCATAACGTTAGACCTAGCCCTAGCCCTAGCCCTAACCCTAAACCTAACCCTAACCCTAGCCCTTGCCCTAGCACTAGCCCTAGACCTAACCTTAACCCTAAACCTAACCCTAAACCTAGCCCTAGCCCTAGCCCTAGCCCTAACCCTAACACTAACCCTAGCCCTAGACCTAGCCCTAGCCCTAGCCCTAGCCCTAGCCCTAACCCTAACCCTAACCCTAAACCTAATCCTAACCCTAGCCCTAACCCTAACCCTAGCCCTAACCCTAACCCTAAACCTGGACCTAGCCCTAGCCCTAGCCCTAGCCAAGCCCTAACCCTAACCCTAACCCTAACCCTAGCCCTAGCCCTAACCCTAGCCCTAGCCCTAACTCTAAACCTAACCCTAACCCTAGGCCTTACCCTAACCCTAACCCTAACCGTAGCCCTAGCCCTAGCCCTAGACCTAGTCCTAACCCTAGCCCTAGCCCTAGCCTAACCCTAACCCTAAACCTAACCCTAAACCTAGCCCTAGCCCTAGCCCTAGCCTAACCCTAACCCTAACCCTAACCCTAACCCTAACCCTAGCCATAACCCTAACCCTAACCCTAGCCCTAGCCCTAGCCTAACCCTAACCCTAACCCTAACCCTAACCCTAACCCTAGCCATAACCCTAACCCTAGCCCTAACACTAGCCCTAGCCCTAGCCCTAGACCTAACCCTAACCCTAACCCTAGCCCTAGCCCTAGCCATAGCCCTAGCCGTAGACCAAGCCCTAACCCTAACCCTAACCCTAAACCTATCCCTAACCCTAGCCCTAACCCTAACCGTAGCCCTAGCCCTAGCCCTAGACCTAGCCCTAACCCTAACCCTAACCCTAACCCTAGCCCTAGCACTAGCCCTAGCCCTAACCCTAACCCTAACCCTAACCCTAGCCAAAGCCCTAGCCCTAGCCCTAACGCTAAAACTAACCCTAACCCTGGCCCTAAACTTAAACCTAGCCCTAACCCTAACCCTGGCCCTAGCCCTAGCCCTAGCCCTAGCACTAGCCCTAACCCAAACCCTATCCCTAACACTAACCCTAGCCGTAGCCCTAA
>OX463233.1:22458031-22463031 GCA_949820135.1 Sylvilagus floridanus | reverse complement strand
GCCCTAGCCCTAGCCCTAGCCCTAGCCCTAGCCCTAACCCTAACCCTAACCCTAGCCCTAGCCCTAGCCCCAGCATAACCCTAACCCTAGCCCTAGCCCTAACCCTACCCTAACTCTAACCCTAACCCTAGCCCTAGCCCTAGCCCTAGACTTAGCCCTAGACCAAGCCCTAACCCTTACCCTAACCCTAAACCTAACCCTAACCCTAGCCCTAGCCCTAAGCCTAGCCCTAGCCCTAGCCCTAGCCCTAACCCTAACCCTAACCATAGCCCCAACCCTAGCCCTAGCCCTAGCCCTAGCCCTAACCCTAACCATAACGTTAGACCTAGCCATAGCCCTAGCCCTAACCCTAACGAAACCCTAACCCTAACCCTAGCCCTAGCCCTAGCCCTAGCCCTAGCCCTAGACCAAGCCCTAACCCTAAACCTAACACTAAACCTAACCCTAACCCTTACCCTAACCCTCAACCTAACCCTAACTCTAGCCCTAACCGTAAGCCTAGCCCTAGCCCTAGCCCTAGCCCTAACCCTAAACCTAACCCTAACCCTAGCCCTTGCCCTAGCACTAGCCCTAGCCCTAGCCCTAACCTTAACCCTAAACCTAACCCTAACCCTAGCCCTAGCCCTAGCCCTAGCCCTAACCCTAACCCTAACCCTAGCCCTAGACCTAGCCCTAGCCCTAGCCCTAGCCCTAGCCCTAACCCTAACCCTAACCCTAACCCTAAACCTAGCCCTAACCCTAACCCTAACCCTAACCCTAGCCCTAACCTTGCACTAGCCCTAACCCTAGACCGAGCCTAACCCTAACCCTAACCCTAAACCTAACCCTAACCCTAGCCCTAACCCTAACCCTAGCCCTAACCCTAACCCTAAACCTGGACCTAGCCCTAGCCCTAGCCCTAGCCAAACCCTAACCCTAACCCTAACCATAACCCTAGCCCTAGCCCTAACCCTAGCCCTAGCCCTAACTCTAAACCTAACCCTAACCCTAGGCCTAACCCTAACCCTAACCCTAACCATAGCCCTAGCCCTAGCCCTAGACCTTGTCCTAACCCTAGCCCTAGCCCTAGCCTAACCCAAATCCTAACCCTAACCCTAACCCTAACCCTAAACCTAGCCCTAGCCCTAGCCCTTACCCTAACCCTAACCCTAACACTAGCCCTAGCCATAGCCCTAGACCTATCCCTAACCCTAACCCTAGCCCTAGCCCTAGCCTAACACTAAACCTAACCCTAACCCTAACCCTAACCCTAACCCTAGCCATAACCCTAACCCTAGCCCTAACACTAACCCTAGCCCTAGCCCTAGACCTAACCCTAACCCTAACCCTAACCCTAGCCCTAGCCCTAGCCCTAGCCCTAGCCCTGGCCCTATCCCTAACCCTAACCCTAGCCCTAGCCCTAGCCTTAGCCCTAGCAATAACCCTAACCATAGGCCTAGCCCTAACCATAACCCTAACCCTAACCCTAACCCTAGCCCTAGCCCTAGCCCTAGCCCTAGCCCTAGCCCTAGACCAATCCCTAACCCTAAACCTAACACTAAACCTAACCCTAACCCTTACCCTAACCCTAAACTTAACCCTAACTCTAGCCCTAACCGTAAGCCTAGCACTAGCCCTAGCCCTAGCCCTAACCCTAAACCTAACCTTAGCCCCAACGCTAGCCCTAGCCCTAGCCCTAGCCCTAACCCTAACCATAAGCCTAGCCCTAGCCCTAGCCCTAGCCCTACCCTAGCACTAACCCTAACCCTAACCCTAGCCCTAGCCATAACCCTAACCCTAGCCCTAGCCCTAACCTTAACCCTAACCCTCACCCTAACCCTAACCCTAACCCTAATCCTAGCCCTAGCCCTAGCCCTGACCCTTGCCATAGCCCTATTCCTAGCACTAACCCTAACCCTAACACTAACCCTAACCCTAGCCTTAACCCTAACCCTAGGAGTACCCTAACCCTAACCCTAACCCTAGGCCTAGCCCTAGCCCTAACACTAACCCTAACCCTAGCACTAGCCCTAGCCCTAACCCTAACCCCTGCCCTAAACCTAGCCCTAACCCTAACCCTAACCCTAGCCCTAAACCTAGACCTAGCCCTAGCCCTAGCCCTAACCCTAACCCTGACCCTAAACCTAACCCTAGCCGTAGCCCTAGACCGAGCCCTAACCTTAACCCTTACCCTAACCATAGCCCCAACCCTAGCCATAGCCTTAGCCCTAGCCCTAGCCCTAACCCTAACCCTTACCCTAGCCCTAGCCCTAGCCCCAGCATAACCCTAACCCTAGCCCTAGCCCTAACCTTACCCTAATTCTACCCCTAACCCTAACCCTAACCCTAGCACTAGCCCTAGCCCTAGACCTAACCCTAACACTAACCCTAGCCTTAGACCTAGCCCTAGCCCTAGCCCTAGCCCTAGCCCTAACCCTAACCCTAACCCTAGCACTAGCCCTAGCCCAAGCCCTAGCCCTAGACCAAGCCCTAACCCTAACCCTAACACTAAACCTAACCCTAACTTTAACCCTAACCCTAGCCCTAGCCCTATACCTAGCCCTAACCCTAACCCTAGCCCTAGCCCTAACCCTAACCCTAACCCTAGCCCTACCCTAACCCTAACCCTAGCCCTAGCCATAGCCCTAGCCCTAGCCCTAGGCTTAACCCTAAACCATAACCCTGACGCTAAACCTAGCCCTAGCCCTAGCCCTAGCCCTAGCCCTAACCCTAACCCTAACCCTAGCCCTAGCCCTAGCCCCAGCATAACCCTAACCCTAGCCCTAGCCCTAACCCTACCCTAACTCTAACCCTAACCCTAGCCCTAGCCCTAGCCCTAGACTTAGCCCTAGACCAAGCCCTAACCCTTACCCTAACCCTAAACCTAACCCTAACCCTAGCCCTAGCCCTAAGCCTAGCCCTAGCCCTAGCCCTAGCCCTAACCCTAACCCAAACCATAGCCCCAACCCTAGCCCTAGCCCTAGCCCTAGCCCTAACCCTAACCATAACGTTAGAACTAGCCATAGCCCTAGCCCTAACCCTAACGCTAACCCTAACCCTAACCCTAGCCCTAGCCCTAGCCCTAGCCCTAGCCCTAGCCCTAGACCAAGCCCTAACCCTAAACCTAACACTAAACCTAACCCTAACCCTTACCCTAACCCTCAACCTAACCCTAACTCTAGCCCTAACCGTAAGCCTAGCCCTAGCCCTAGCCCTAGCCCTAACCCTAAACCTAACCCTAACCCTAGCCCTTGCCCTAGCACTAGCCCTAGCCCTAGCCCTAACCTTAACCCTAAACCTAACCCTAACCCTAGCCATAGCCCTAGCCCTAGCCCTAACCCTAACCCTAACCCTAGCCCTAGACCTAGCCCTAGCCCTAGCCCTAGCCCTAGCCCTAACCCTAACCCTAACCCTAACCCTAAACCTAGCCCTAACCCTAACCCTAACCCTAACCCTAGCCCTAACCTTGCACTAGCCCTAGCCCTAGACCGAGCCTAACCCTAACCCTAACCCTAAACCTAACCCTAACCCTAGCCCTAACCCTAACCCTAGCCCTAACCCTAACCCTAAACCTGGACCTAGCCCTAGCCCTAGCCCTAGCCAAGCCCTAACCCTAACCCTAACCATAACCCTAGCCCTAGCCCTAACCCTAGCCCTAGCCCTAACTCTAAACCTAACCCTAACCCTAGGCCTAACCCTAACCCTAACCCTAACCATAGCCCTAGCCCTAGCCCTAGACCTTGTCCTAACCCTAGCCCTAGCCCTAGCCTAACCCAAATCCTAACCCTAACCCTAACCCTAACCCTAAACCTAGCCCTAGCCCTAGCCCTTACCCTAACCCTAACCCTAACACTAGCCCTAGCCATAGCCCTAGACCTATCCCTAACCCTAACCCTAGCCCTAGCCCTAGCCTAACACTAAACCTAACCCTAACCCTAACCCTAACCCTAACCCTAGCCATAACCCTAACCCTAGCCCTAACACTAACCCTAGCCCTAGCCCTAGACCTAACCCTAACCCTAACCCTAACCCTAGCCCTAGCCCTAGCCCTAGCCCTAGCCCTGGCCCTATCCCTAACCCTAACCCTAGCCCTAGCCCTAGCCTTAGCCCTAGCAATAACCCTAACCATAGGCCTAGCCCTAACCATAACCCTAACCCTAACCCTAACCCTAGCCCTAGCCCTAGCCCTAGCCCTAGCCCTAGCCCTAGACCAAGCCCTAACCCTAAACCTAACACTAAACCTAACCCTAACCCTTACCCTAACCCTAAACTTAACCCTAACTCTAGCCCTAACCGTAAGCCTAGCACTAGCCCTAGCCCTAGCCCTAACCCTAACCCTAACCTTAGCCCCAACGCTAGCCCTAGCCCTAGCCCTAGCCCTAACCCTAACCATAAGCCTAGCCCTAGCCCTAGCCCTAGCCCTAACCCTAACCCTAACCCTAACCCTAACCCTAGCCCTAACCCTAACCCTAGCCCTAGCCCTAGCCCTAGCCCTAGCCCTAGCCCTAACACTAACCCTAGCCCTACCCCTAGCCCTAGACCAAACCCTAACCCTAGCCCTAGCCCTAGCCCTAACCATAACCCTAACCCTAACCCTAACCCTACCCCTAACCCTAGCCCTAGCCATAACCCTAACCCTGGACCTAGCCCTAACCCTAACCCTAACCCTAACCCTAACCCTAATCCTAGCCCTAGCCCTAGCCCTGGCCCTTGGCTTAGCCTTAGTCCTAGCACTAAACCTAACCCGAACCCTAACTCTAACACTAGCCCTAGCCCTAGCCCTAACACTAACCCTAGCCCTAACCCTAGCCCTAACCCTAACCATAACCCTAGCCCTAAACCTAGACCTAGCCCTAACCCTAGCCCGAGCCCTAACCCTAGCCCTAGCCCTAACCCTAGCCCTAGTCCTAACTCTAAAGCTAACCCTAACCCTAGCAATAACCCTAACCCTAACCCTAACCCTAGCCCAAGCCCTAGCCCTAGCCCTTGCCCTAACCCTAGCCCTAACCCTAGCCCTAACC
>OX463233.1:22443031-22453031 GCA_949820135.1 Sylvilagus floridanus | reverse complement strand
CCCTAACCCGAGCCCTAACCCTAACCCTAAACCTAGCCCTAACCCTAGCCCTAAGCCTAACCCTAAACCTAACACTAGCCGTAGCCCTAGCCCTAGCCCTAACTCTAACGCTATCCCCAGCCCTAGCCCAAACCCTAGCCCTAGCCCTAGCCCTAACCCTAAACCAAGCCCTAAACCTAACCCTAGACCTAGCCCTAGCCTTAGCCCTAGCCCCAGACCTAACCCTAACCCTAACCCTAGCCCTAGCCCTAGCCATAGCCCTAGCCCTAGACCAAGCCCTAACCCTAACCCTAACCCTAAACCTAACCCTAAACCTAGCACTAACCCTAACCGTAGCCCTAGACCTAGCCCTAGACCTAGCCCTAAACCTAACCCTAACCCTAACCCTAGACCTAACCTAGCCCTAGCCCTAACCCTAACCCTAACCCTAGCCCAAGCCCTAGCCCTAGCCCTAACCCTAACCCTAAACCTATCCCTGGCCCTAAACCTAAACCTAGCCCTAACCCTAAACCTAGCCCTAGCCCTAGCCCTAGCCCTAGCCCTAACCCAAACCGTAACCCTAACACTAACCCTAGCCCTAGCCCTAACCCTAACCATAAACCTAGCCCTAGCCCTAGCCCTAGCCCTAGCCCTAGCCCTAACCCTAACCCTAACCCTAGCCCTAGCCATAACCCTAACCCTAGCCCTAGCCCTAACCCTAACCCTAACCCTAACCCTTAACCTAATCCTAGCCCTAGCCCTAGCCCTGGCCCTTGGCTTAGCCGTAGTCCTAGCACTAACCCTAACCCTAACCCTAACACTAACCCTAACCCTAGACCTAACCCTAACCCTAGGCGTACCCTAACCCTAACCCTAAACCTAGACCTAGCCCTAGCCCTAGCCCTAGCCCTAGCCCTAACCCTAACCCTAACCTTAAACCTAAACCTAAACCTAGCCTTAGCACTAGCCCTAGCCCTAGCCCTAAGCCTAACCCTAACCCTAGCCCTAGCCCTAACCCTAGCCCTAGTCCTAACTCTAAAGCTAACCCTAACCCTAGCCCTAACCCTAACACTAACCCTAACCCTAGCCCAAGCCCTAACCCTAGCCCTTGCCCTAGCCCAAACCCTAAACATAACCCTAACCCTAGCCCTAACCCTAACCCTAGCCCTAGCCCTAGCCCTAGCCCTAGACCTAACCCTAGCCCTAGCCCTAGCCCTAGCCATAGCCCTAAACCTATCGCTAACCCTAACCCTAACCCTAGCCCTAGCCCTAGCCCTAGCCCTAGACCAAGCCGTAACCCTAACCCTAACCCTAAACCTAACCCTAACCCTAGCCCTAACCCTAACCCTAGCCCTAGCCCTAGCCCTAGCCCTAGCCCTAGCACTAACCCTAACCCTAACCCTAGCCCTAGACATAACCCTAACCCTAGCCCTAGCCCTAACCCTAACACTAACCCTAACCCTAACCCTAACCCTAATCCTAGCCCTAGCCCTAGCCCTGGCCCTTGCCCTAGCCCTATTTCTAGCACTAAACCTAACCCTAACACTAACCCTAACCCTAGCCCTAACCTTAACCCTAGGCGTACCCTAACCCTAACCCTAAACCTAGCCCTAGCCCTAGCTCTAACCCTAACCCTAGCCCTAACCCTAGCCCTAACCCTAACCCTAACCCTAGCCCTAAACCTAGACCTAGCCCTAGCCCTAGCCCTAGCCCTAACCCTAACCCTAACCCTAAACCTAACCCTAGCCCTAGAACTAGACCGAGCCCTAACCCTAACCCTTACCCTAACCATAGCCCCAACCCTAGCCATAGCCCTATCCCTAGCCCTAGCCCTAACCCTAACCCTAACCCTAGCCCTACCTAGCCCCAGCATAACCCTAACCCTAGCCCTAGCCCTAACCCTACCATAACTCTAACCCTAACCCTAGCCATAGCCCTAGCCTTAGCACGAGACCAAGCCCTAACACTTACCCTAACCCTAAACCTAAACCTAACCCTAGCCCTAAACCTAAGCCTAGCCCTAGCCCTAGCCCTAGCCCTAACCCTAACCCTAACCATAGCCCCAACCCTAGCCCTAGCCCTAGCCCTAGCCTAACCCTAACCATAACCCTAACCCTAGCCCTAACCCTAACCCTAACCCTAACCCTAGCCCTAGCCCTAGACCTAACCCTAGCCCTAGCCCTAGCCGTAGCCATAGCCCTAAACCTAACCCTAACCCTAACCCTAGCTTAGCCCTAGCCCTAGCCCTAACCCTAAACCTAACCCTAACCCTAGCCCTTGCCCTAGCACTAGCCCTAGCCCTAACCTTAACCCTAAACCTAACCCTAGCCCTAACCTTAACCCTTACCCTAACCATAGCCCCAACCCTAGCCATAGCCCTAGACCTAGCCCTAGCCCTAGCCCTAGCCCTAGCCCTAACCCTAACCCTAACCCTAAACCTAACCCTAACCCTAGCCCTAACCCTAACCCTAGCCCTAACCCTAACCCTAAACCTGGACCTAGCCCTAGCCCTAGCCCTAGCCAAGCCCTAACCCTAACCCTAACCCTAACCCTAGCCCTAGCCCTAACCCTACCCCTAGCCCTAACTCTAAACCTAACCCTAACCCTAGGCCTAACCCTAACCCTAACCCTAACCGTAGCCCTAGCCCTAGCCCTAGACCTTGTCCTAACCCTAGCCCTAGCCCTAGCCTAACCCTAACCCTAACCCTAACCCTAACCCTAACCCTAACCCTAAACCTAGCCCTAGCCCTAGCCCTAACCCTAACCCTAACCCTAACAGTAGCCCTAGCCCTAGCCCTAGACCTAACCCTAACCCTAACCCTAGCCCTAGCCCTAGCCTAACCCTAACCCTAACCCTAACCCTAACCCTAACCCTAACCCTAGCCATAACCCTAACCCTAGCCCTAACACTAGCCCTAGCCCTAGCCCTAGACCTAACCCTAACCCTAACCCTAGCCCTAGCCCTAGCCATAGCCCTAGCCGTAGACCAAGCCCTAACCCTAACCCTAACCCTAAACCTAACCCTAACCCTAGCCCTAACCCTAACCGTAGCCCTAGCCCTAGCCCTAGCCCTAGCCCTAGCCCTAGCCCTAGACCAAGCCCTAACCCTAAACCTAACACTAAACCTAACCCTAACCCTTACCCTAACCCTCAACCTAACCCTAACTCTAGCCCTAACCGTAAGCCTAGCCCTAGCCCTAGCCCTAGCCCTAACCCTAAACCTAACCCTAACCCTAGCCCTTGCCCTAGCACTAGCCCTAGCCCTAACCTTAACCCTAAACCTAACCCTAACCCTAGCCCTAGCCCTAGCCCTAGCCCTAACCCTAACACTAACCCTAGCCCTAGACCTAGCCCTAGCCCTAGCCCTAGCCCTAGCCCTAACCCTAACCCTAACCCTATCCCTAAACCTAGCCCTAACCCTAACCCTAACCCTAACCCTAGCCCTAACCTTGCACTAGCCCTAGCCCTAGACCGAGCCTAACCCTAACCCTAACCCTAAACCTAACCCTAACCCTAGCCCTAACCCTAACCCTAGCCCTAACCCTAACCCTAAACCTGGACCTAGCCCTAGCCCTAGCCCTGGCCAAGCCCTAACCCTAACCCTAACCCTAGCCCTAGCCCTAACCCTAGCCCTAGCCCTAACTCTAAACCTAACCCTAACCCTAGGCCTAACCCTAACCCTAACCCTAACCGTAGCCCTAGCCCTAGCCCTAGACCTTGTCCTAACACTAGCCCTAGCCCTAGCCTAACCCAAACCCTAACCCTAACCCTAACCCTAACCCTAACCCTAACCCTAACCCTAAACCTAGCCCTAGCCCTAGCCCTAGCCCTAACCCTAACCCTAACCCTAACCCTAAACCTAGATCTAGCACTAGCCCTAGCCCTAACCCTAACACTAACCAGAGCCCCAACACTAGCCCTAGCCCTAGCCCTAGCCCTAACCCTAACCATAAGCATAGCCCTAGCCCTAGCTCTAGACCTAGTCCTAACCCTAACCCTAACCCTAACCCTAGCCCTAACCTTAACCCTTACCCTAACCATAGCCCCAACCCTAGCCATAGCCCTAGCCCTAGCCCTAGCCCTAGCCCTAGCCCTAACCCTAACACTAACCCTAGCCCTAGACCTAGCCCTAGCCCTAGCCCTAGCCCTAGCCCTAACCCTAACCCTAACCCTAAACCTAACCCTAACCCTAGCCCTAACCCTAACCCTAGCCCTAACCCTAACCCTAAACCTGGACCTAGCCCTAGCCTTAGCCCTAGCCAAGCCCTAACCCTAACCCTAACCCTAACCCTAGCCCTAGCCCTAACCCTAGCCCTAGCCCTAACTCTAAACCTAACCCTAACCCTAGGCCTAACCCTAACCCTAACCCTAACCGTAGCCCTAGCCCTAGCCCTAGACCTTGTCCTAACCCTAGCCCTAGCCCTAGCCTAACCCTAACCCTAACCCTAACCCTAACCCTAACCCTAAACCTAGCCCTAGCCCTAGCCCTAACCCTAACCCTAACCCTAACAGTAGCCCTAGCCCTAGCCCTAGACCTAACCCTAACCCTAACCCTAGCCCTAGCCCTAGCCTAACCCTAACCCTAACCCTAACCCTAACCCTAGCCATAACCCTAACCCTAGCCCTAACACTAGCCCTAGCCCTAGCCCTAGACCTAACCCTAACCCTAACACTAGCCCTAGCCCTAGCCATAGCCCTAGCCGTAGACCAAGCCCTAACCCTAACCCTAACCCTAAACCTAACCCTAACCCTAGCCCTAACCCTAACCGTAGCCCTAGCCCTAGCCCTAGACCTAGCCCTAACCCTAACCCTAACCCTAACCCTAGCCCTAGCACTAGCCTTAGCCCTAACCCTAACCCTAACCCTATCCCAAGCCCTAGCCCTAGCCCTAGCCCTAGCCCTGGCCCTATCCCTAACCCTAACCCTAGCCCTAGCCCTAGCCTTAGCCCTAGCAATAACCCTAACCCTAGCCCTAGCCCTAACCATAACCCTAACCCTAACCCTAATCCTAGCCCTAGCCCTAGCCCTAGCCCTAGCCCTAGCCCTAGACCAAGCCCTAACCCTAAACCTAACACTAAACCTAACCCTAACCCTTACCCTAACCCTAAACTTAACCCTAACTCTAGCCCTAACCGTAAGCCTAGCACTAGCCCTAGCCCTAGCCCTAACCCTAACCCTAACCTTAGCCCCAACGCTAGCCCTAGCCCTAGCCCTAGCCCTAACCCTAACCATAAGCCTAGCCCTAGCCCTAGCCCTAGCCCTAACCCTAACCCTAACCCTAACCCTAGCCCTAACCCTAACCCTAGCCCTAGCCCTAGCCCTAACCCTATCCCTAACCCTAACCCTAGCCCTAGCCCTAGCCCTAGACCAAACCCTAACCCTAGCCCTAGCCCTAGCCCTACCCCTAACCATAACCCTAACCCTAACCCTAGCCCTAGCCCTAGACCTAGCCCTAACCCTAACCAGAGCCCTAGGCCTAGCACTAGCCCTAACCCTAACCCTAGCCCTAGACCTAACCCTAACTCTAACCCTAACCCTAACCCTAGCCCTAGCCCTAGCCCTAGCCCTAGGCTTGCCCTAGCCCGAGCCCTAGCCTAGCTCTAACCCTAACCCTAACCCTAGCCCTAGAACTAGTCCTAGCCCTAGCCCTAACCCTAACCCTAACCCTAGCCCTAACCCTAAACCTTAACCTAAACCTAACCCTAACCATAAACCTACCCTAACCCTAACCCTAGCCCAGGCATAGCCCTAGCCCTAGCCCTAGGCTTAACACTAAACCATAACCCTGACGCTAAACCTAGCCCTAGCCCTAGCCCTAGCCCTAGCCCTAACCCTAAACCTAACCCTAACCCTAGCCCTTGCCCTAGCACTAGCCCTAGACCTAACCTTAACCCTAACCCTAACCCTAACCCTAGCACTAGCCCTAGCCCTAGACCTAACCCTAACACTAACCCTAGCCTTAGACCTAGCCCTAGCCCTAGCCCTAGCCCTAGCCCTAACCCTAACCCTAACCCTAGCACTAGCCCTAGCCCAAGCCCTAGCCCTAGACCAAGCCCTAACCCTAACCCTAACACTAAACCTAACCCTAACTCTAACCCTAACCCTAGCCCTAGCCCTATACCTAGCCCTAACCCTAACCCTAGCCCTAGCCCTAACCCTAACCCTAACCCTAGCCCTACCCTAACCCTAACCCTAGCCCTAGCCATAGCCCTAGCCCTAGCCCTAGGCTTAACCCTAAACCATAACCCTGACGCTAAACCTAGCCCTAGCCCTAGCCCTAGCCCTAGCCCTAACCCTAACCCTAACCCTAGCGCTAGCCCTAGCCCCAGCATAACCCTAACCCTAGCCCTAGCCCTAACCCTACCCTAACTCTAACCCTAACCCTAGCCCTAGCCCTAGCCCTAGACTTAGCCCTAGACCAAGCCCTAACCCTTACCCTAACCCTAAACCTAACCCTAGCCCTAGCCCTAGCCCTAAGCCTAGCCCTAGCCCTAGACCTAGCCCTAACCCTAACCCTAACCATAGCCCCAACCCTAGCCCTAGCCCTAGCCCTAGCCCTAACCCTAACCATAACGTTAGACCTAGCCATAGCCCTAGCCCTAACCCTAACGCTAACGCTAACCCTAACCCTAGCCCTAGCCCTAGCCCTAGCCCTAGCCCTAGCCCTAGACCAAGCCCTAACCCTAAACCTAACACTAAACCTAACCCTAACCCTTACCCTAACCCTCAACCTAACCCTAACTCTAGCCCTAACCGTAAGCCTAGCCCTAGCCCTAGCCCTAGCCCTAACCCTAAACCTAACCCTAACCCTAGCCCTTGCCGTAGCACTAGCCCTAGCCCTAACCTTAACCCTAAACCTAACCCTAACCCTAGCCCTAGCCCTAGCCCTACCCCTAACCCTAAACCTAACCCTAGCCCTAGACCTAGCCCTAGCCCTAGCCCTAGCCCTAGCCCTAACCCTAACCCTAACCCTAACCGTAGCCCTAGCCCTAGCCCTAGACCTTGTCCTAACCCTAGCCCTAGCCCTAGCCTAACCCAAACCCTAACCCTAAACATACCCTAACCCTAACCCTAACCCTAAACCTAGCCCTAGCCCTAGCCCTAGCCCTAACCCTAACCCTAACCCTAACCCTAAACCTAGATCTAGCACTAGCCCTAGCCCTAACCCTAACACTAACCAGAGCCCCAACACTAGCCCTAGCCCTAGCCCTAGCCCTAACCCTAAACATAAGCATAGCCCTAGCCCTAGCTCTAGATCTAGTCCTAACCCTAACCCTAACCCTAACCCTAGCCCTAACCTTAACCCTTACCCTAACCATAGCCCCAACCCTAGCCATAGCCCTAGCCCTAGCCCTAGCCCTAACCCGAACCCTAAACCTAGCCCTAGCCCTAGCCCCAGCATAACCCTAACCCTAGCCCTAGCCCTAACCCTACCCTAACGCTAACCCTAACCCTAGCCCTAGCCCTAGCCCAAGCCTTAGCCCTAGACCAAGCCCTAACCCTTACCCTAACCCTAAACCTAACCCTAACCCTAGCCCTAACCCTAAGCCTAGCCCTAGCCCTAGCCCTAGCCCTAGCCCTAACCCTAACCCTAACCATAGCCCCAACCCTAGCCCGAGCCCTAGCCCTATCCTTAACCCTAACCATAACCTTAGACCTAGCCCTAGCCCTAGCCCTAACCCTAAACCTAACCCTAACCCTAGCCCTAAACCAAACCCTAACCCTAGCCCTAGCCCTAGCCCTAGCCCTAGCCCTGGCCCTATCCCTAACCCTAACCCTAGCCCTAGCCCTAGCCTTAGCCCTAGCAATAACCCTAACCCTAGGCCTAGCCCTAACCATAACCCTAACCCTAACCCTAACCCTAGCCCTAGCCCTAGCCCTAGCCCTAGCCCTAGCCCTAGCCCTAGACCAAGCCCTAACCCTAAACCTAACACTAAACCTAACCCTAACCCTTACCCTAACCCTAAACTTAACCCTAACTCTCGCCCTAACCGTAAGCCTAGCACTAGCCCTAGCCCTAGCCCTAACCCTAACACTAACCTTAGCCCCAACGCTAGCCCTAGCCCTAGCCCTAGCCCTAACCCTAACCATAAGCCTAGCCCTAGCCCTAGCCCTAGCCCTAACCCTAACCCTAACCCTAACCCTAACCCTAGCCCTAACCCTAACCCTAGCCCTAGCCCTAGCCCTAGCCCTAGCCCTAACACTAACCCTAGCCCTAGCCCTAGCCCTAGACCAAACCCTAACCCTAGCCCTAGCCCTAGCCCTAACCATAACCCTAACCCTAACCCTAGCCCTAACCCTAGCCCTAGCCATAACCCTAACCCTGGACCTAGCCCTAACCCTAACCCTAACCCTAACCCTAACCCTAATCCTAGCCCTAGCCCTAGCCCTGGCCCTTGGCTTAGCCTTAGTCCTAGCACTAACCCTAACCCTAACCCTAACTCTAACACTAGCCCTAGCCCTAGCCCTAACACTAACCCTAGCCCTAACCCTAGCCCTAACCCTAACCATAACCCTAGCCCTAAACCTAGACCTAGCCCTAACCCTAGCCCGAGCCCTAACCCTAGCCCTAGCCCTAACCCTAGCCCTAGTCCTAACTCTAAAGCTAACCCTAACCCTAGCAATAACCCTAACCCTAACCCTAAACCTAGCCCAAGCCCTAGCCCTAGCCCTTGCCCTAACCCTAGCCCTAACCCTAGCCCTAACCCTAACCCTAACCCTAGCCCTAAACCTAGACCTAGCTCTAGCCCTAGCCCTAGCCCTAGCCCTAGCATAACCCTAACCCTGACCCTAAACCTAACCCTAGCCCTAGCCCTAGACCGAGCCCTAACCCTAACCCTAGCCCTAGGCCTAGCCCTAGCCCTAACCCTAACCCTAGCCCTAGACCTAACCCTGACTCTAACCCTAACCCTAACCCTAGCCCTAGCCCTAGCCCTAGCCCTAGGCTTGCCCTAGCCCGAGCCCAAGCCCTAGCTCTAACCCTAACCCTAACCCTAGCCCTAGAACTAGTCCTAGCCCTAGCCCTAACCCTAACCCTAACCCTAGCCCTAACCCTAATCCTTAACCTAGACCTAACCATAACCCTAACCCTACCCTAACCCTAACCCTAGCCCTAGCCATAGCCCTAGCCCTAGCCCTAGGCTTAACACTAAACCATAACCCTGACGCTAACCTAGCCCTAGCCCTAGCCCTAGCCCTAGCCCTAACCCTAAACCTAACCCTAACCCTAGCCCTTGCCCTAGCACTAGCCCTAGACCTAAACTTAACCCTAACCCTAAACCTAACCCTAGCACTAGCCCTAGTCCTAGCCCTAACCCTAACACTAACCCTAGCCCTAGACCTAGCCCTAGCCCTAGCCCTAGCCCTAGCCCTAACCCTAACCCTAACACTAGCCCTAGCCCTAGCCCAAGCCCTAGCCCTAGACCAAGCCCTAACCCTAACCCTAACACTAAACCTAACCCAAACCCTAACCCTAACCCTAGCCCTAGCCCTAGACCTAGCCCTAACCCTAACCCCAGCCCCAGCCCTAGCCCTAGCCCTAACCCTAACCCTAGCCCTAGACCTAACCCTAACCCTAACCCTAAACCTAACCCTAGCCCTAGCCCTAGCCCTAGGCTTGCCCTAGCCCGAGCCCTAGCTCTAGCCCTAACCCTAACCCTAACCCTATCCCTAGAACTAGTCCTAGCCCTAGCCCTAACCCTAACCCTAACCCTAACCCTAGCCCTAACCCTAACCCTAAACCTAGACCTAACCTTAACCCTAGCCCTACCCTAACCCTAACCCTAGCCCTAGCCATAGCCCTAGCCCTAGGCCTAGGCTTAACCCTAAACCATAACCCTGACGATAAACCTAGCCCTAGCCCTAGCCCCAGCCCTAGCCCTAACCCTAACCCTAACCCTAGCCCTAGCCCTAGCCCCAGCATAACCCTAACGCTAGCCCTAGCCCTAACCCTACCCTAACTCTAACCCTAACCCTAGCCCTAGCCCTAGCCCTAGCCTTAGCCCTAGACCAAGCCCTAACC
>OX463233.1:22430531-22435531 GCA_949820135.1 Sylvilagus floridanus | reverse complement strand
TAGCCCTAGACCAAGCCGTATCCCTAAACCTAACCCTAAACCTAACCCTAACCCTAGCCCTAACCCTAACCCTAGCCCTAGCCCTAGCCCTAGCCCTACCCTAGCACTAACCCTAACCCTAAACCTAGCCCTAGCCATAACCCTAACCCTAGCCCTAGCCCTAACCTTAACCCTAACCCTAACCCTAACCCTAACCCTAACCCTAACCCTAATCCTAGCCCTAGCCCTAGCCCTGACCCTTGCCATAGCCCTATTCCTAGCACTAACCCTAACCCTAACACTAACCCTAACCCTAGCCTTAACCCTAACCCTAGGAGTACCCTAACCCTAACCCTAACCCTAGGCCTAGCCCTAGCCCTAACACTAACCCTAACCCTAGCACTAGCCCTAGCCCTAACCCTAACCCCTGCCCTAAACCTAGCCCTAACCCTAACCCTAACCCTAGCCCTAAACCTAGACCTAGCCCTAGCCCTAGCCCTAACCCTAACCCTGACCCTAAACCTAACCCTAGCCGTAGCCCTAGACCAAGCCCTAACCTTAACCCTTACCCTAACCATAGCCCCAACCCTAGCCATAGCCTTAGCCCTAGCTCTAGCCCCAGCATAACCCTAACCCTAGCCCTAGCCCTAACCTTACCCTAATTCTACCCCTAACCCTAACCCTAACCCTAGCACTAGCCCTAGCCCTAGACCTAACCCTAACACTAACCCTAGCCTTAGACCTAGCCCTAGCCCTAGCCCTAGCCCTAGCCCTAACCCTAACCCTAACCCTAGCACTAGCCCTAGCCCAAGCCCTAGCCCTAGACCAAGCCCTAACCCTAACCCTAACACTAAACCTAACCCTAACTCTAACCCTAACCCTAGCCCTAGCCCTATACCTAGCCCTAACCCTAACCCTAGCCCTAGCCCTAACCCTAACCCTAACCCTAGCCCTACCCTAACCCTAACCCTAGCCCTAGCCATAGCCCTAGCCCTAGCCCTAGGCTTAACCCTAAACCATAACCCTGACGCTAAACCTAGCCCTAGCCCTAGCCCTAGCCCTAGCCCTAACCCTAACCCTAACCCTAGCCCTAGCCCTAGCCCCAGCATAACCCTAACCCTAGCCCTAGCCCTAACCCTACCCTAACTCTAACCCTAACCCTAGCCCTAGCCCTAGCCCTAGACTTAGCCCTAGACCAAGCCCTAACCCTTACCCTAACCCTAAACCTAACCCTAACCCTAGCCCTAGCCCTAAGCCTAGCCCTAGCCCTAGCCCTAGCCCTAACCCTAACCCTAACCATAGCCCCAACCCTAGCCCTAGCCCTAGCCCTAGCCCTAACCCTAACCATAACGTTAGACCTAGCCATAGCCCTAGCCCTAACCCTAACGCTAACCCTAACCCTAACCCTAGCCCTAGCCCTAGCCCTAGCCCTAGCCCTAGCCCTAGACCAAGCCCTAACCCTAAACCTAACACTAAACCTAACCCTAACCCTTACCCTAACCCTCAACCTAACCCTAACTCTAGCCCTAACCGTAAGCCTAGCCCTAGCCCTAGCCCTAGCGCTAACCCTAAACCTAACCCTAACCCTAGCCCTTGCCCTAGCACTAGCCCTAGCCCTAGCCCTAACCTTAACCCTAAACCTAACCCTAACCCTAGCCCTAGCCCTAGCCCTAGCCCTAACCCTAACCCTAACCCTAGCCCTAGACCTAGCCCTAGCCCTAGCCCTAGCCCTAGCCCTAACCCTAACCCTAACCCTAACCCTAAACCTAGCCCTAACCCTAACCCTAACCCTAACCCTAGCCCTAACCTTGCACTAGCCCTAACCCTAGACCGAGCCTAACCCTAACCCTAACCCTAAACCTAACCCTAACCCTAGCCCTAACCCTAACCCTAGCCCTAACCCTAACCCTAAACCTGGACCTAGCCCTAGCCCTAGCCCTAGCCAAGCCCTAACCCTAACCCTAACCATAACCCTAGCCCTAGCCCTAACCCTAGCCCTAGCCCTAACTCTAAACCTAACCCTAACCCTAGGCCTAACCCTAACCCTAACCCTAACCATAGCCCTAGCCCTAGCCCTAGACCTTGTCCTAACCCTAGCCCTAGCCCTAGCCTAACCCAAATCCTAACCCTAACCCTAACCCTAAACCTAACCCTAAACCTAGCCCTAGCCCTAGCCCTTACCCTAACCCTAACCCTAACACTAGCCCTAGCCATAGCCCTAGACCTATCCCTAACCCTAACCCTAGCCCTAGCCCTAGCCTAACACTAAACCTAACCCTAACCCTAACCCTAACCCTAACCCTAGCCATAACCCTAACCCTAGCCCTAACACTAACCCTAGCCCTAGCCCTAGACCTAACCCTAACCCTAACCCTAACCCTAGCCCTAGCCCTAGACCTAGCCCTAGCCCTGGCCCTATCCCTAACCCTAACCCTAGCCCTAGCCCTAGCCTTAGCCCTAGCAATAACCCTAACCATAGGCCTAGCCCTAACCATAACCCTAACCCTAACCCTAATCCTAGCCCTAGCCCTAGCCCTAGCCCTAGCCCTAGCCCTAGACCAAGCCCTAACCCTAAACCTAACACTAAACCTAACCCTAACCCTTACCCTAACCCTAAACTTAACCCTAACTCTAGCCCTAACCGTAAGCCTAGCACTAGCCCTAGCCCTAGCCCTAACCCTAACCCTAACCTTAGCCCCAACGCTAGCCCTAGCCCTAGCCCTAGCCCTAACCCTAACCATAAGCCTAGCCCTAGCCCTAGCCCTAGCCCTACCCTAGCACTAACCCTAACCCTAACCCTAGCCCTAGCCTTAACCCTAACCCTAGCCCTAGCCCTAACCTTAACCCTAACCCTAACCCTAACCCTAACCCTAACCCTAATCCTAGCCCTAGCCCTAGCCCTGACCCTTGCCATAGCCCTATTCCTAGCACTAACCCTAACCCTAACACTAACCCTAACCCTAGCCTTAACCCTAACCCTAGGAGTACCCTAACCCTAACCCTAACCCTAGGCCTAGCCCTAGCCCTAACACTAACCCTAACCCTAGCACTAGCCCTAGCCCTAACCCTAACCCCTTCCCTAAACCTAGCCCTAACCCTAACCCTAACCCTAGCCCTAAACCTAGACCTAGCCCTAGCCCTAGCCCTAACCCTAACCCTGACCCTAAACCTAACCCTAGCCGTAGCCCTAGACCGAGCCCTAACCTTAACCCTTACCCTAACCATAGCCCCAACCCTAGCCATAGCCTTAGCCCTAGCCCTAGCCCTAACCCTAACCCTTACCCTAGCCCTAGCCCTAGCCCCAGCATAACCCTAACCCTAGCCCTAGCCCTAACCTTACCCTAATTCTACCCCTAACCCTAACCCTAACCCTAGCACTAGCCTTAGCCCTAGACCTAACCCTAACACTAACCCTAGCCTTAGACCTAGCCCTAGCCCTAGCCCTAGCCCTAGCCCTAACCCTAACCCTAACCCTAGCACTAGCCCTAGCCCAAGCCCTAGCCCTAGACCAAGCCCTAACCCTAACCCTAACACTAAACCTAACCCTAACTCTAACCCTAACCCTAGCCCTAGCCCTATACCTAGCCCTAACCCTAACCCTAGCCCTAGCCCTAACCCTAACCCTAACCCTAGCCCTACCCTAACCCTAACCCTAGCCCTAGCCATAGCCCTAGCCCTAGCCCTAGGCTTAACCCTAAACCATAACCCGGACGCTAAACCTAGCCCTAGCCCTAGCCCTAGCCCTAGCCCTAACCCTAACCCTAACCCTAGCCCTAGCCCTAGCCCCAGCATAACCCTAACCCTAGCCCTAGCCCTAACCCTACCCTAACTCTAACCCTAACCCTAGCCCTAGCCCTAGCCCTAGACTTAGCCCTAGACCAAGTCCTAACCCTTACCCTAACCCTAAACCTAACCCTAACCCTAGCCCTAGCCCTAAGCCTAGCCCTAGCCCTAGCCCTAGCCCTAACCCTAACCCTAACCATAGCCCCAACCCTAGCCCTAGCCCTAGCCCTAGCCCTAACCCTAACCATAACGTTAGACCTAGCCATAGCCCTAGCCCTAACCCTAACGCTAACCCTAACCCTAACCCTAGCCCTAGCCCTAGCCCTAGCCCTAGCCCTAGCCCTAGACCAAGCCCTAACCCTAAACCTAACACTAAACCTAACCCTAAACCTTACCCTAACCCTCAACCTAACCCTAACTCTAGCCCTAACCGTAAGCCTAGCCCTAGCCCTAGCCCTAGCCCTAACCCTAAACCTAACCCTAACCCTAGCCCTTGCCCTAGCACTAGCCCTAGCCCTAGCCCTAACCTTAACCCTAAACCTAACCCTAACCCTAGCCCTAGCCCTAGCCCTAGCCCTAACCCTAACCCTAACCCTAGCCCTAGACCTAGCCCTAGCCCTAGCCCTAGCCCTAGCCCTAACCCTAACCCTAACCCTAACCCTAAACCTAGCCCTAACCCTAACCCTAACCCTAACCCTAGCCCTAACCTTGCACTAGCCCTAGCCTAGACCGAGCCTAACCCTAACCCTAACCCTAAACCTAACCCTAACCCTAGCCCTAACCCTAACCCTAGCCCTAACCCTAACCCTAAACCTGGACCTAGCCCTAGCCCTAGCCCTAGCCAAGCCCTAACCCTAACCCTAACCATAACCCTAGCCCTAGCCCTAACCCTAGCCCTAGCCCTAACTCTAAACCTAACCCTAACCCTAGGCCTAACCCTAACCCTAACCCTAACCATAGCCCTAGCCCTAGCCCTAGACCTTGTCCTAACCCTAGCCCTAGCCCTAGCCTAACCCAAATCCTAACCCTAACCCTAACCCTAACCCTAAACCTAGCCCTAGCCCTAGCCCTTACCCTAACCCTAACCCTAACACTAGCCCTAGCCATAGCCCTAGACCTATCCCTAACCCTAACCCTAGCCCTAGCCCTAGCCTAACACTAAACCTAACCCTAACCCTAACCCTAACCCTAACCCTAGCCATAACCCTAACCCTAGCCCTAACACTAACCCTAGCCCT
>OX463233.1:22408031-22415531 GCA_949820135.1 Sylvilagus floridanus | reverse complement strand
CCCTAACCCTAGCCCTAACCCTAACCCTAGCCCTAGCCCTAGCCCTAACCCTATCCCTAACCCTAACCCTAGCCCTAGCCCTAGCCCTAGACCAAACCCTAACCCTAGCCCTAGCCCTAGCCCTAGCCCTAACCATAACCCTAACCCTAACCCTAGCCCTAGCCCTAGACCTAGCCCTAACCCTAACCAGAGCCCTAGGCCTAGCACTAGCCCTAACCCTAACCCTAGCCCTAGACCTAACCCTAACTCTAACCCTAACCCTAACCCTAGCCCTAGCCCTAGCCCTAGCCCTAGGCTTGCCCTAGCCCGAGCCCTAGCCCTAGCTCTAACCCTAACCCTAACCCTAGCCCTAGAACTAGTCCTAGCCCTAGCCCTAACCCTAACCCTAACCCTAGCCCTAACCCTAAACCTTAACCTAAACCTAACCCTAACCATAAACCTACCCTAACCCTAACCCTAGCCCAGGCATAGCCCTAGCCCTAGCCCTAGGCTTAACACTAAACCATAACCCTGACGCTAAACCTAGCCCTAGCCCTAGCCCTAGCCCTAGCCCTAACCCTAAACCTAACCCTAACCCTAGCCCTTGCCCTAGCACTAGCCCTAGACCTAACCTTAACCCTAACCCTAACCCTAACCCTAGCACTAGCCCTAGCCCTAGACCTAACCCTAACACTAACCCTAGCCTTAGACCTAGCCCTAGCCCTAGCCCTAGCCCTAGCCCTAACCCTAAACCTAACCCTAGCCCTAGACCTAGCCCTAGCCCTAGCCCTAGCCCTAGCCCTAACCCTAACCCTAACCCTAACCGTAGCCCTAGCCCTAGCCCTAGACCTTGTCCTAACCCTAGCCCTAGCCCTAGCCTAACCCAAACCCTAACCCTAACCCTAACCCTAACCCTAACGCTAACCCTAAACCTAGCCCTAGCCCTAGCCCTAGCCCTAACCCTAACCCTAACCCTAACCCTAAACCTAGATCTAGCACTAGCCCTAGCCCTAACCCTAACACTAACCAGAGCCCCAACACTAGCCCTAGCCCTAGCCCTAGCCCTAACCCTAACCATAAGCATAGCCCTAGCCCTAGCTCTAGATCTAGTCCTAACCCTAACCCTAACCCTAACCCTAGCCCTAACCTTAACCCTTACCCTAACCATAGCCCCAACCCTAGCCATAGCCCTAGCCCTAGCCCTAGCCCTAACCCGAACCCTAAACCTAGCCCTAGCCCTAGCCCCAGCATAACCCTAACCCTAGCCCTAGCCCTAACCCTACCCTAACGCTAACCCTAACCCTAGCCCTAGCCCTAGCCCAAGCCTTAGCCCTAGACCAAGCCCTAACCCTTACCCTAACCCTAAACCTAACCCTAACCCTAGCCCTAACCCTAAGCCTAGCCCTAGCCCTAGCCCTAGCCCTAGCCCTAACCCTAACCCTAACCATAGCCCCAACCCTAGCCCGAGCCCTAGCCCTATCCTTAACCCTAACCATAACCTTAGACCTAGCCCTAGCCCTAGCCCTAGCCCTAACCCTAAACCTAACCCTAACCCTAGCCCTAAACCAAACCCTAACCCTAGCCCTAGCCCTAGCCCTAGCCCTAGCCCTGGCCCTATCCCTAACCCTAACCCTAGCCCTAGCCCTAGCCTTAGCCCTAGCAATAACCCTAACCCTAGGCCTAGCCCTAACCATAACCCTAACCCTAACCCTAACCCTAGCCCTAGCCCTAGCCCTAGCCCTAGCCCTAGCCCTAGACCAAGCCCTAACCCTAAACCTAACACTAAACCTAACCCTAACCCTTACCCTAACCCTAAACTTAACCCTAACTCTCGCCCTAACCGTAAGCCTAGCACTAGCCCTAGCCCTAGCCCTAACCCTAACACTAACCTTAGCCCCAACGCTAGCCCTAGCCCTAGCCCTAGCCCTAACCCTAACCATAAGCCTAGACCTAGCCCTAGCCCTAGCCCTAACCCTAACCCTAACCCTAACCCTAACCCTAGCCCTAACCCTAACCCTAGCCCTAGCCCTAGCCCTAGCCCTAGCCCTAACACTAACCCTAGCCCTAGCCCTAGCCCTAGACCAAACCCTAACCCTAGCCCTAGCCCTAGCCCTAACCATAACCCTAACCCTAACCCTAGCCCTAACCCTAGCCCTAGCCATAACCCTAACCCTGGACCTAGACCTAACCCTAACCCTAACCCTAACCCTAACCCTAATCCTAGCCCTAGCCCTAGCCCTGGCCCTTGGCTTAGCCTTAGTCCTAGCACTAACCCTAACCCTAACCCTAACTCTAACACTAGCACTAGCCCTAGCCCTAACACTAACCCTAGCCCTAACCCTAGCCCTAACCCTAACCATAACCCTAGCCCTAAACCTAGACCTAGCCCTAACCCTAGCCCGAGCCCTAACCCTAGCCCTAGCCCTAACCCTAGCCCTAGTCCTAACTCTAAAGCTAACCCTAACCCTAGCAATAACCCTAACCCTAACCCTAAACCTAGCCCAAGCCCTAGCCCTAGCCCTTGCCCTAACCCTAGCCCTAACCCTAGCCCTAACCCTAACCCTAACCCTAGCCCTAAACCTAGACCTAGCTCTAGCCCTAGCCCTAGCCCTAGCCCTAGCATAACCCTAACCCTGACCCTAAACCTAACCCTAGCCCTAGCCCTAGACCGAGCCCTAACCCTAACCCTAGCCCTAGGCCTAGCCCTAGCCCTAACCCTAACCCTAGCCCTAGACCTAACCCTGACTCTAACCCTAACCCTAACCCTAGCCCTAGCCCTAGCCCTAGCCCTAGGCTTGCCCTAGCCCGAGCCCAAGCCCTAGCTCTAACCCTAACCCTAACCCTAGCCCTAGAACTAGTCCTAGCCCTAGCCCTAACCCTAACCCTAACCCTAGCCCTAACCCTAATCCTTAACCTAGACCTAACCATAACCCTAACCCTACCCTAACCCTAACCCTAGCCCTAGCCATAGCCCTAGCCCTAGCCCTAGGCTTAACACTAAACCATAACCCTGACGCTAACCTAGCCCTAGACCTAGCCCTAGCCCTAGCCCTAACCCTAAACCTAACCCTAACCCTAGCCCTTGCCCTAGCACTAGCCCTAGACCTAACCTTAACCCTAACCCTAAACCTAACCCTAGCACTAGCCCTAGTCCTAGCCCTAACCCTAACACTAACCCTAGCCCTAGACCTAGCCCTAGCCCTAGCCCTAGCCCTAACCCTAACCCTAACACTAGCCCTAGCCCTAGCCCAAGCCCTAGCCCTAGACCAAGCCCTAACCCTAACCCTAACACCAAACCTAACCCAAACCCTAACCCTAACCCTAGCCCTAGCCCTAGACCTAGCCCTAACCCTAACCCCAGCCCCAGCCCTAGCCCTAGCCCTAACCCTAACCCTAGCCCTAGACCTAACCCTAACCCTAACCCTAAACCTAACCCTAGCCCTAGCCCTAGCCCTAGGCTTGCCCTAGCCCGAGCCCTAGCCCTAGCCCTAACCCTAACCCTAACCCTATCCCTAGAACTAGTCCTAGCCCTAGCCCTAACCCTAACCCTAACCCTAACCCTAGCCCTAACCCTAACCCTAAACCTAGACCTAACCCTAACCCTAGCCCTACCCTAACCCTAACCCTAGCCCTAGCCATAGCCCTAGCCCTAGGCCTAGGCTTAACCCTAAACCATAACCCTGACGATAAACCTAGCCCTAGCCCTAGCCCCAGCCCTAGCCCTAACTCTAACCCTAACCCTAGCCCTAGCCCTAGCCCCAGCATAACCCTAACGCTAGCCCTAGCCCTAACCCTACCCTAACTCTAACCCTAACCCTAGCCCTAGCCCTAGCCCTAGCCTTAGCCCTAGACCAAGCCCTAACCCTTACCCTAACCCTATCCCTAGAACTAGTCCTAGCCCTAGCCCTAACCCTTACCCTAACCCTATCCCTAGCCCTAACCCTAACCTTAAACCTAGACCTAACCCTAACCCTAGCCCTGCCCTAACCCTAGCCCTAGACCTAACCCTAACCCTAACCCTAACCCTAACCCTAGCCCTAGCCCTAGCCGAAGCCCTAGGCTTGCCCTAGCCCGAGCCCTAGTCCTAGCCCTAACCCTAACCCTAACCCTAGCCCTAGAACTAGTCCTAGCCCTAGCCCTAACCCTAACCCTAACCCTAGCCCTAACCCTAACCATAAACCTAGACCTAACCCTAATCCTAGCCCTTGCCCTAGCACTAAACCTAGCCCTAGTCATAGCCCTAGCCCTAGCCCTAGGCTTAACCCTAATCCATAACCCTGACGCTAAACCTAGCCCTAGCCCTAGCCCTAGCCCTAACCCTAACCCTAGCCCTAACCCTAACCCTAGACCTAGCCCTAGCCCTAGCCCTAGCCCTAGACCTAACTCTAACCCTAACCCTAGCCCTAGCCCTAGCCATAGCCCTAGCCCTAGACCAAGCCCTAACCCTAACCCTAACCCTAAACCTAATCCTAAACCTAGCACTAACCCTAACCGTAGCCCTAGACCTAGCCCTAGACCTAGCCCTAACCCTAACCCTAACCCTAACCCTAGAACTAGCCCTAGCCCTAGCCCTAACCCTAACCCTAACCCTAGCCCAAGCCCTAGCCCTAGCCCTAACCCTAACCCTAACCCTATCCCTGGCCCTAAACCTAAACCTAGCCCTAACCCTAACCCTAGCCCTAGCCCTACACCTAGCCCTAGCCCTAACCCAAACCCTAACCCTAACACTAACCCTAGCCCTAACCCTAACCCTAACCCTAACCCTAGCCCTAGCCCTAGCCCTAGCCCTAGCCCTAACCCTAACCCTAACCCTAGCCCTAGCCATAACCCTAACCCTAGCCCTAGCCCTAACCCTAACCCTAACTCTAACCCTAACCCTAACCCTAATCCTAGCCCTAGCCCTAGGCCTGGCCCTTTGCCTAGCCGTAGTCCTAGCACTAACCCTAACCCTGACCCTAACACTAACCCTAACCCTAGCCCTAACCCTAACCCTAGGCGTACCCTAACCCTAACCCTAACCCTAGCCCTAGCTCTAGCCCTAACACTAACCCTAACCCTAGCCCTAGCCCTAACCCTAGCCCTAGCCCTAAACCTAACCCTAGCCCTAACACTAGCCCTAGCCCTAACCCTAACCCAAGCCCTAAACCTAGACCTAGCCCTAGCCCTAGCCCTAGCCCTAGCCCTAACCCTAACCCTAACCCTAAACCTAAACCTAAACCTAGCCCTAGCCCTAGCCCTAGCCCTAAGCCTAACCCTAACCCTAGCCCTAGCCCTAACCCTAGCCCTAGTCCTAACTCTAAAGCTAACCCTAACCCTAGCCCTAACCCTAACACTAACCATAACCCTAGCCCAAGCCCTAGCCCTAGCCCTTGCCCTAACCCTAGCCCTAGCCCTAGCCTAGCCCTAACCCTAACCTTAACCCTAAACCTAACCCTAAACCTAGCCCTAGCCCTAGCCCTAACCCTAACCCTAACCCTAACACTAGCCCTATACCAAGCCCTAGCCCTAACCCGAACCCTATCCCCAGCCCTAGCCCAAACCCTAACCGTAGCCCTAGCCCTAGCCCTAGCCATAACCCTAAACCTAGACCTAGCCCTAGCCCTAGTCCTAACCCTAACCCTAACCCTTACCCTAACCATAGCCCCAACCCTAGCCATAGCTCTATCCCTAGCCCTAGCCCTAACCCTAACCCTAACCCAAGCCCTACCTAGCCCCAGCATAACACTAACCCTAGCCCTAGCCCTAACCCTACCATAACTCTAACCCTAGCCCTAGCCCTAGCCCTAGCCTTAGCCCTAGACCAAGCCCTAACCCTTACCCTAACCCGAAACCTAACCCTAACCCTAGCCCTAACCCTAAGCCTAGCCCTAGCCCTAGCCCTAACCCTAACCCTAACCATAGCCCCAACCCTAGCCCTAGCCCTAGCCCTAGCCCAAACCCGAAACCTAACCCTAACCCTAGCCCTAACCCTAAGCCTAGCCCTAACCCTAGCCCTAGCCCTAGCCCTAGCCCTAACCCTAACCCTAACCCTAACCCTAGCCCTAACCCTAACCCTAACCCTAGCCCTAGCCCTAGCCCTAGCCCAAACCCTAAACCTAACCCTAACCCTAGCCCTAACCCTAACCCTAGCCCTAACCCTAACCCTAAACCTGGACCTAGCCCTAGCCCTAGCCCTAGCCAAGCCCTAACCCTAACCCTAACCCTAACCCTAGCCCTAGACCTAACCCTACCCTAGCCCTAACTCTAAACCTAACCCTAACCCTAGGCCTAACCCTAACCCTAACCCTAACCGTAGCCCTAGCCCTAGCCCTAGACCTTGTCCTAACCCTAGCCCTAGCCCTAGCCTGACCCTAACCCTAACCCTATCCCTAAACCTAACCCTAAACCTAGCCCTAGCCCTAGCCCTACCCCTAACCCTAACCCTAACAGTAGCCCTAGCTCTAGCCCTAGACCTAACCCTAACCCTAACCCTAGCCCTAGCCCTAGCCTAAACCTAACCCTAACCCTAACACTAACCCTAACCCTAGCCATAACCCTAACCCTAGCCCTAACACTAGCCCTAGCCCTAGCCCTAGACCTAACCCTAACCCTAACCCTAGCCCTAGCCCTAGCCATAGCCCTAGCCGTAGACCAAGCCCTAACCCTAACCCTAACCCTAAACCTAACCCTAACCCTAGCCCTAACCCTAAACGTAGCCCTAGCCCTAGCCCTAGACCTAGCCCTAACCCTAACCCTAACCCTAATCCTAGCCCTAGCCCTAGCCCTGGCCCTTGCCCTAGCCCAAGCCCTATCCTAGCCCTAACCCTAACCCTAACCCTAACCCTGGCCCTAAACTTAAACCTAGCCCTAACCCTAACCCTGGCCCTAGCCCTAGCCCTAGCCCTAGCGCTAGCCCTAACCCAAACCCTAACCCAAACACTAACCCTAGCCGTAGCCCTAACCCTAACCTTAACCCTAGCCCTAGCCCTAGCCCTAGCCCTAGCCCTAACCCTAACCCGAACCCTAGACCTAGCCATAACCCTAACCCTAGCCCTAGCCCTAACCCTAACCCTAACCCTAACCCTAACCCTAACCCTAATCCTAGCCCTAGCCCTAGCCCTGGCCCTTGGCTTAGCCTTAGTCCTAGCACTAACCCTAACCCTAACCCTAACCCTAACCCTAACCCTAACCCTAGCCCTAGCCCTAGCCCTAACACTAACCCTAACCCTAGCCCTAGCCGTAGCCCTAACCCTAGCCCTAACCCTAGCCCTAGACCTAGCCCTAGCCCTAGCCCTAGCCCTAGCCGTAACCCTAACCCTAACCCTAACCCTAAACCTAGCCCTAACCCTAACCCTAACCTTAACCCTAGCCCTAACCTTGCACTAGCCCTAGCCCTAGACCGAGCCTAACCCTAACCCTAACCCTAAACCTAACCCTAACCCTAGCCCTAGCCCTAACCCTAACCCTAACCCTAACCCTAAACCTAGCCCTAACCCTAACCCTAACCCTAACCCTAGCCCTAACCTTGCACTAGCCCTAGCC
>OX463233.1:22395531-22398031 GCA_949820135.1 Sylvilagus floridanus | reverse complement strand
GCCCTAACCCTAACCCTAACCCTAGCCCTAACCCTAACCCTAGCCCTAGCACTAGCCCTAACCCTAGCCCTAGCCCTAGCCCTAGCCCTAACTCTAGCCCTAACCCTAACCCTAACCCTAGCCCTAGCACTAGCCCTAACCCTAGCCCTAGCCCTAGCCCTAGCCCTAACTCTAGCCCTAACCCTAACCCTAACCCTAGCCCTAGCCCTAGCCCTAGCCCTAGTCCTAGCCCTATCCCTAACCCTAACCCTAGCCCTAGCCCTAGCCTTAGCCCTAGCAATAACCCTAACCCTAGCCCTAGCCCTTACCCTAACCCTAACCCTAACCCTAACCGTAACCCTAACCCTAACCCTAACCCTAACCTAACCCTAACCCTAACCCTAGCCCTAGCCCTAGCCCTAACCCTAACCCTAGCCCTAGCCCTAGCCCTAGCCCTAGCCCTAGCCCTAGCCCTAGCCCTAACCCTAACCCTAACCCTAACCCTGGCCCTAAACCTAAACCTAGCCCTAACCCTAACCCTAGCCCTAGCCCTAGCACTAGCCCTAGCCCTAACCCAAACCCTAACCCTAACACTAACCCTAGCCCTAGCCCTAACCCTAAACCTAGCCATAACCCTAGCCCTAACCCTAACCCTAACCCTAGCCCTAAACCTAGACCTAGCCCTAGCCATAGCCCTAGCCTGAACCCTAACACTAACCCTAAACCTAACCCTAGCCCTAGCCCTAGACCGAGCCCTAACCCTAACCCTTACCCTAACCATAGCCCCAACCCTAGCCATAGCCCTAGCCCTAGCCCTAGCCCGAACCCTAACCCTAACCCTAGCCCTACCTAGCACCAGCATAACCCTAACCCTAGCCCTAGCCCTAACCCTACCCTAACCCAAACCCTAACCCTAGCCGTAGCCATAGCCCTAGCCTTAGCCCTAGACCAAGCCCTAACCCTTACCCTAACCCTAAACCTAACCCTAAACCTAGCCCTAACCCTAAGCCTAGCCCTAGCCCTAGCCCTAGCCCTAACCCTAACCCTAACCATAGCCCCAAACCTAGCCCTAGCCCTAGCCCTAGCCCTAACCCTAACCATAACCCTAGCCCTAGCCCTAACCCTAACACTAACCCTAGCCCTAGCCCTAACCCTAAACCTAGCCCTAACCCTAGCCCTAACCCTAACCCTAACCCTAGCCCTAAACCTAGACCTAGCCCTAGCCCTAGCCCTAGCCCGAACCCTAACACTAACCCTAACCCTAACCCTAGCCATAACCCTAACCCTAACCATAGCCCTAGCCCTAGCCCTAGCCCTAGCCCGATCCCTAACGCTAACCCTAGCCCTAGACCTAGCCTTAGCCCTAGCAATAACCCTAACCCTAGCCCTAGCCCTAACCATAACCCTAACCCTAGCCCTAGCCCTAACCATAACCCTAACCCTAACCCTAACCCTAACCCTATCCCTAGCCCTAGCCCTAGCCCTAGTCCTAGACCAAGCCCTAGCCCTAGCCCTAACCCTAACCCTAGCCCTAACCCTAGCCCTAACCCTAACCCTAACCCTAGCCCTAAACCTAGACCTAGCCCTAGCCCTAGCCCAAGCCCTAGCCCTAACCCTAACCCTAACCCTAAACCTAAACCTAAACCTAGCCCTAGCCCTAGCCCTAGCCCTAGCCCTAACCCTAACCCTAACCCTAGCCCTAGCCCTAACCCTAGCCCTAGTCCTAACTCTAAAGCTAACCATAACCCTAGGCCTAACCCTAACCCTAACCCTAACCCTAACCCTAGCACAAGCCCTAGCCCTAGCCGTTGCCCTAACCCTAGCCCTAGCCCTAGCCTAGCCCTAACCCTAACCCCAACCCTAAATCTAACCCTAACCCTAACCCTAACCCTAACCCTAACCCTAGCCCTAGCCCTAGCCCTAGCCCTAACCCTAACCCTAACCCTAGGCCAAGCCCTAGCCCTAGCCCTAACCCTAACCCTAACCCTGGCCCTAAACTTAAACCTAGCCCTAACCCTAACCCTAGCCCTAGCACTAGCCCTAGCCCTAGCCCTAACCCTAACCCTAACCCTAACCCTATTCCTAGCCCTAGCCCTAGCCCTGGCCCTTGGCTTAGCCTTAGTCCTAGCACTAGCCCTAACCCTAACCCTAACCCTAACACTAGCCCTAGACCAAGCCCTAGCCCTAACCCTAACCCTAGCCCCCGCCCTAACCCTAACCCTAAAACTAACCCTAGTCCTAGCCCTAGCCCTAGCCCTATCCCTAACCCTAGCCCTAGCCCTAGCCCTAGCCCTATCCCTAACCCTAGCCCTAGCCCTAGCCTTAGACCTAGAAATAAACCTAACCCTAGCCCTAGCCCTAACCATAACCCTAACCCTAACCCTAAACCTAGCCCTAGCCCTAGCCCTAGACCTAGCCCTAGACCAATCCCTAACCCTAACCCTAACACTAAACCTAATCCTAACCCTAACCCTAGGCCTAGCCCTAGACCTAGCCCTAACCCTAAACCTAGCCCTAGCCC
>OX463233.1:22380531-22383031 GCA_949820135.1 Sylvilagus floridanus | reverse complement strand
ACCCTAAACCTAACCCTAACCCTAGCCCTAGCCCTAAGCCTAGCCCTAGCCCTAGCCCTAGCCCTAACCCTAACCCTAACCATAGCCCCAACCCTAGCCCTAGCCCTAGCCCTAGCCCTAACCCTAACCATAACGTTAGACCTAGCCATAGCCCTAGCCCTAGCCCTAACGCTAACGCTAACCCTAACCCTAGCCCTAGCCCTAGACCAAGCCCTAACCCTAAACCTAACACTAAACCTAACCCTAACCCTTACCCTAACCCTCAACCTAACCCTAACTCTAGCCCTAACCGTAAGCCTAGCCCTAGCCCTAGCCCTAACCCTAAACCTAACCCTAACCCTAGCCCTTGCCCTAGCACTAGCCCTAGCCCTAACCTTAACCCTAAACCTAACCCTAACCCTAGCCCTAGCCCTAGCCCTAGCCCTAACCCTAACACTAACCCTAGCCATAGACCTAGCCCTAGCCCTAGCCCTAGACCTAGCCCTAACCCTAACCCTAACCCTAACCCTAACCCTAGCCCTAGCCCTAACCATAACCCTAACCCTAGCCCTAACCTTGCACTAGCCCTAGCCCTAGACCGAGCCTAACCTTAACCCTAACCCTAAACCTAACCCTAACCCTAGCCCTAACCCTAACCCTAGCCCTAACCCTAACCCTAAACCTGGACCTAGTCCTAGCCCTAGCCCTAGCCAAGCCCTAACCCTAACCCTAACCCTAACCCTAGCCCTAGCCCTAACCCTAGCCCTAGCCCTAACTCTAAACCTTACCCTAACCCTAGGCCTAACCCTAACCCTAACCCTAACCGTAGCCCTAGCCCTAGCCCTAGACCTTGTCCTAACCCTAGCTCTAGCCCTGGCCTAACCCAAACCCTAACCCTAACCCTAACCCTAACCCTAACCCTAACCCTAAACCTAGCCCTAGCCCTAGCCCTTACCCTAACCCTAACCCTAACACTATCCCTAGCAATAGCCCTAGACCTAACCCTAACCCTAACCCTAGCCCTAGCACTAGCCTAACAATAAACCTAACCCTAACCCTAACCCTAACCCTAACCCTAACCCTATCCATAACCCTAACCCTAGCCCTAACACTAACCCTAGCCCTAGCCCTAGACCTAACCCTAACCCTAACCCTAACCCTAAACCTAGCCCTAGCCCTAGCCCTAGCCCTAACCCTAACCCTAACCCTAACCCTAAACCTAGATCTAGCACTAGCCCTAGCCCTAACCCTAACCCTAACCAGAGCCCCAACACTAGCCCTAGCCCTAGCCCTAGCCCTAACCCTAACCATAAGCATAGCCCTAGCCCTAGCTCTAGACCTAGTCCTAACCCTAACCCTAACCCTAACCCTAGCCCTAACCTTAACCCTTACCCTAACCATAGCCCCAACCCTAGCCATAGCCCTAGCCCTAGCCCTAACCCGAACCCTAAACCTAGCCCTAGCCCTAGCCCCAGCATTACCCTAACCCTAGCCCTAACCCTAACCCTACCCTAACTCTAACCCTAACCCTAGCCCTAGCCCTAGCCCAAGCCTTAGTCCTAGACCAAGCCCTAACCCTTACCCTAACCCTAAACCTAACCCTAACCCTAGCCCTAACCCTAAGCCTAGCCCTAGCCCTAGCCCTAGCCCTAAACCTAACCCTAACCATAGCCCCAACCTTAGCCCGAGCCCTAGCCCTATCCTTAACCCTAACCATAACCTTAGACCTAGCCCTAGCCCTAGCCCTAACCCTAAACCTAACCCTAACCCTAGCCCTAAACCAAACCCTAACCCTAGCCCTAGCCCTAGCCCTAGCCCTAGACCTGGCCCTATCCCTAACCCTAACCCTAGCCCTAGCCCTAGCCTTAGCCCTAGCAATAACCCTAACCCTAACCCTAGGCCTAGCCCTAACCATAACCCTAACCCTAACCCTAACCCTAGCCCTAGCCCTAGCCCTAGCCCTAGCCCTAGCCCTAGCCCTAGACCAAGCCCTAACCCTAAACCTAACACTAAACCTAACCCTAACCCTTACCTTAACCCTAAACTTAACCCTAACTCTAGCCCTAACCGTAAGCCTAGCACTAGCCCTAGCCCTAGCCCTAACCCTAAACCTAACCTTAGCCCCAACGCTAGCCCTAGCCCTAGCCCTAGCCCTAACCCTAACCATAAGCCTAGCCCTAGCCCTAGCCCTAGCCCTAGCCCTAGCCCTAACACTAACCCTAGCCCTAGCCCTAGCCCTAGACCAAACCCTAACCCTAGCCCTAGCCCTAGCCCTAACCATAACCCTAACCCTAACCCTAGCCCTAACCCTAGCCCTAGCCATAACCCTAACCCTAACCCTAGCCCTAGCCCTAACCATAACCCTAACCCTAGCCCTAGCCCTAGACCTAGCCCTAACCCTAACCCTATCCCTAGGCCTAGCCCTAGCCCTAACCCTAACCCTAGCCCTAGACCTAACCCTAACTCTAACCCTAACCCTAACCCTAGCCCAAGCCCTAGCCCTAGCCCTAGGCTTGCCCTA
>OX463233.1:22370531-22375531 GCA_949820135.1 Sylvilagus floridanus | reverse complement strand
AGCCCTAGCACTAACCCTAACCCTAACCCTAGCCCTAGACATAACCCTAACCCTAGCCCTAGCCCTAACCCTAACCCTAATCCTAACCCTAACCCTAACCCTAACCCTAATCCTAGCCCTAGCCCTAGCCCTGGCCCTTGCCCTAGCCCTATTCCTAGCACTAAACCTAACCCTAACACTAACCCTAACCCTAGCCCTAACCTTAACCCTAGGCGTACCCTAACCCTAACCCTAAACCTAGCCCTAGCCCTAGCCCTAACCCTAACCCTAGCCCTAACCCTAGCCCTAACCCTAACCCTAACCCTAGCCCTAAACCTAACCTAGCCCTAGCCCTAGCCATAGCCCTAACCCTAACCCTAACCCTAAACCTAACCCTAGCCCTAGAACTAGACCGAGCCCTAACCCTAACCCTTACCCTAACCATAGCCCCAACCCTAGCCATAGCCCTATCCCTAGCCCTAGCCCTAACCCTAACCCTAACCCTAGCCCTACCTAGCCCCAGCATAACCCTAACCCTAGCCCTAACCCTAACCCTAACCATAACCCTAACCCTAACCCTAGCCCTAGCCCTAGACCTAGCCCTAACCCTAACCAGAGCCCTAGGCCTAGCACTAGCCCTAACCCTATCCCTAGCCCTAGCCCTAGCCCTAGCCCTAGGCTTGCCCTAGCCCGAGCCCTAGCCCTAGCTCTAACCCTAACCCTAACCCTAGCCCTAGAACTAGTCCTAGCCCTAGCCCTAACCCTAACCCTAACCCTAGCCCTAACCCTAACCCTTAACCTAAACCTAACCCTAACCCTAACCCTACCCTAACCCTAACCCTAGCCCTAGCCATAGCCCTAGCCCTAGCCCTAGGCTTAACACTAAACCATAACCCTGACGCTAAACCTAGCCCTAGCCCTAGCCCTAGCCCTAGCCCTAACCCTAAACCTAACCCTAACCCTAGCACTTGCCCTAGCACTAGCCCTAGACCTAACCTTAACCCTAACCCTAACCCTAACCCTAGCACTAGCCCTAGCCCTAGACCTAACCCTAACACTAACCCTAGCCTTAGACCTAGCCCTAGCCCTAGCCCTAGCCCTAACCCTAACCCTAACCCTAGCACTAGCCATAGCCCAAGCCCTAGCCCTAGACCAAGCCCTAACCCTAACCCTAACACTAAACCTAACCCTAACTCTAACCCTAACCCTAGCCCTAGCCCTATACCTAGCCCTAACCCTAACCCTAGCCCTAGCCCTAACCCTAACCCTAACCCTAGCCCTACCCTAACCCTAACCCTAGCCCTAGCCATAGCCCTAGCCCTAGCCCTAGGCTTAACCCTAAACCATAACCCTGACGCTAAACCTAGCCCTAGCCCTAGCCCTAGCCCTAGCCCTAACCCTAACCATAACCCTAGCCCTAGCCCTAGCCCCAGCATAACCCTAACCCTAGCCCTAGCCCTAACCCTACCCTAACTCTAACCCTAACCCTAGCCCTAGCCCTAGCCCTAGACTTAGCCCTAGACCAAGCACTAACCCTTACCCTAACCCTAAACCTAACCCTAACCCTAGCCCTAGCCCTAAGCCTAGCCCTAGCCCTAGCCCTAGCCCTAACCCTAACCCTAACCATAGCCCCAACCCTAGCCCTAGCCCTAGCCCTAGCCCTAACCCTAACCATAACGTTAGACCTAGCCATAGCCCTAGCCCTAACCCTAACGCTAACCCTAACCCTAACCCTAGCCCTAGCCCTAGCCCTAGCCCTAGCCCTAGCCCTAGACCAAGCCCTAACCCTAAACCTAACACTAAACCTAACCCTAACCCTTACCCTAACCCTCAACCTAACCCTAACTCTAGCCCTAACCGTAAGCCTAGCCCTAGCCCTAGCCCTAGCCCTAACCCTAAACCTAACCCTAACCCTAGCCCTTGCCCTAGCACTAGCCCTAGCCCTAACCTTAACCCTAAACCTAACCCTAACCCTAGCCCTAGCCCTAGCCCTAGCCCTAACCCTAACCCTAACCCTAGCCCTAGACCTAGCCCTAGCCCTAGCCCTAGCCCTAGCCCTAACCCTAACCCTAACCCTAACCCTAAAACTAGCCATAACCCTAACCCTAACCCTAACCCTAGCCCTAACCTTGCACTAGCCCTAGCCCTAGACCGAGCCTAACCCTAACCCTAACCCTAAACCTAACCCTAACCCTAGCTCTAACCCTAACCCTAGCCCTAACCCTAACCCTAAACCTGGACCTAGCCCTAGCCCTAGCCCTAGCCAAGCCCTAACCCTAACCCTAACCATAACCCTAGCCCTAGCCCTAACCCTAGCCCTAGCCCTAACTCTAAACCTAACCCTAACCCTAGGCCTAACCCTAACCCTAATCCTAACCGTAGCCCTAGCCCTAGCCCTAGACCTTGTCCTAACCCTAGCCCTAGCCCTAGCCTAACCCAAACCCTAACCCTAACCCTAACCCTAACCCTAACCCTAAACCTAGCCCTAGCCCTAGCCCTTACCCTAACCCTAACCCTAACACTAGCCCTAGCCATAGCCCTAGACCTAACCCTAACCCTAACCCTAGCCCTAGCCCTAGCCTAACACTAAACCTAACCCTAACCCTAACCCTAACCCTAACCCTAGCCATAACCCTAACCCTAGCCCTAACACTAACTCTAGCCCTAGCCCTAGACCTAACCCTAACCCTAACCCTAACCCTAAACCTAGCCCTAGCCCTAGCCCTAGCCCTAACCCTAACCCTAACCCTAACCCTAAACCTAGATCTAGCACTAGCCCTAGCCCTAACCCTAACACTAACCAGAGCCCCAACACTAGCCCTAGCCCTAGCCCTAACCCTAACCATAAGCATAGCCCTAGCCCTAGCTCTAGACCTAGTCCTAACCCTAACCCTAAACCTAACCCTAGCCCTTACCTTAACCCTTACCCTAACCATAGCCCCAACCCTAGCCATAGCCCTAGCCCTAGCCCTAGCCCTAACCCGAACCCTAAACCTAGCCCTAGCCCTAGCCCCAGCATAACCCTAACCCTAGCCCTAGCCCTAACCCTACCCTAACGCTAACCCTAACCCTAGCCCTAGCCCAAGCCTTAGCCCTAGACCAAGCCCTAACCCTTACCCTAACCCTAAACCTAACCCTAAACCTAGCCCTAACCCTAAGCCTAGCCCTAGCCCTAGCCCTAGCCCTAGCCCTAACCCTAACCCTAACCATAGCCCCAACCCTAGCCCGAGCCCTAGCCCTATCCTTAACCCTAACCATAACCTTAGACCTAGCCCTAGCCCTAGCCCAAATCTAAACCTAACCCTAACCCTAGCCCTAAACCAAACCCTAACCCTAGCCCTAGCCCTAGCCCTAGCCCTAGCCCTAGCCCTAGCCCTGGCCCTATCCCTAACCCTAACCCTAGCCCTAGCCCTAGCCTTAGCCCTAGCAATAACCCTAACCCTAGGCCTAGCCCTAACCATAACCCTAACCCTAACCCTAACCCTAACCCTAGCCCTAGCCCTAGCCCTAGCCCTAGCCCTAGACCAAGCCCTAACCCTAAACCTAACACTAAACCTAACCATAACCCTTACCCTAACCCTAAACTTAACCCTAACTCTAGCCCTAACCGTAAGCCTAGCACTAGCCCTAGCCCTAGCACTAACCCTAACCCTAACCTTAGCCCCAACGCTAGCCCTAGCCCTAGAACTAGCCCTAACCCTAACCATAAGCCTAGCCCTAGCCCTAGCCCTAGCCCTAACCCTAACCCTAACCCTAACCCTAACCCTAGCCCTAACCCTAACCCTAGCCCTAGCCCTAGCCCTAGCCCTAGCCCTAACACTAACCCTAGCCCTAGCCCTAGCCCTAGACCAAACCCTAACCCTAGCCCTAGCCCTAGCCCTAACCATAACCCTAACCCTAACCCTAGCCCTAACCCTAGCCCTAGCCATAACCCTAACCCTGGACCTAGCCCTAACCCTAACCCTAACCCTAACCCTAACCCTAACCCTAATCCTAGCCCTAGCCCTAGCCCTGGCCCTTGGCTTAGCCTTAGTCCTAGCACTAACCCTAACCCTAACCCTAACTCTAACACTAGCCCTAGCCCTAGCCCTAACACTAACCCTAGCCCTAACCCTAGCCCTAACCCTAACCATAACCCTAGCCCTAAACCTAGACCTAGCCCTAACCCTAGCCCGAGCCCTAACCCTAGCCCTAGCCCTAACCCTAGCCCTAGTCCTAAAACTAAAGCTAACCCTAACCCTAGCAATAACCCTAACCCTAACCCTAACCCTAGCCCAAGCCCTAGCCCTAGCCCTTGCCCTAACCCTAGCCCTAACCCTAGCCCTAACCCTAACCCTAACCCTAGCCCTAAACCTAGACCTAGCTCTAGACCTAGCCCTAGCCCTAGCCCTAGCATAACCCTAACCCTGACCCTAAACCTAACCCTAGCCCTAGCCCTAGACCGAGCCCTAACCCTAACCCTAGCCCTAGGCCTAGCCCTAGCCCTAACCCTAACCCTAGCCCTAGACCTAGCCCTAGCCCTAGCCCTAGGCTTGCCCTAGCCCGAGCCCAAGCCCTAGCCCTAACCCTAACCCTAACCCTAACCCTAACCCTAATCCTAGCCCTAGCCCTAGCCCTAGCCCTAGCCCTGGCCCTTGGCTTAGCCTTAGTCCTAGCACTAACCCTAACCCTAACCCTAACTCTAACACTAGCCCTAGCCTTAGCCCTAACACTAACCCTAACCCTAACCCTAGCCCTACCCTAACCCTAACCCTAGCCCTAGCCATAGCCCTAGCCCTAACCCTAACCCTAACCCTATCCCTGGCCCTAAACCTAAACCTAGCCCTAACCCTAACCCTAGCCCTAGCCCTAGCCCTAGCCCTAGTCCTAACCCTAAACCTAACCCTAACCCTAGCACTTGCCCTAGCACTAGCCCTAGACCTAACCTTAACCCTAACCCTAAACCTAACCCTAGCACTAGCCCTAGTCCTAGCCCTAACCCTAACACTAACCCTAGCCCTAGACCTAGCCCTAGCCCTAGC
>OX463233.1:22348031-22360531 GCA_949820135.1 Sylvilagus floridanus | reverse complement strand
AAGCCCTAACCCTAACCCTAACCCTAACCCTAACCCTAAACCTAACCCTAACCCTAGCCCTAACCCTTACCCTAGACCTAACCCTAACCCTAACCCTAGCCCTAGCCCTAGCCTAACACTAAACCTAACCCTAACCCTAACCCTAACCCTAGCCATAACCCTAATCCTAGCCCTAACAATAACCCTAGCCCTAGCCCTAGACCTAACCCTAACCCTAACCCTAACCCTAAACCTAAACCTAGCCCTAGCCCTAGCCCTAACCCTAACCCTAACCCTAACCCTAAACCTAGATCTAGCACTAGCCCTAGCCCTAACCCTAACACTAACCAGAGCCCCAACACTAGCCCTAGCCCTAGCCCTAGCCCTAACCCTAACCATAAGCATAGCCCTAGCCCTAGCTCTAGACCTAGTCCTAACCCTAACACTAACCCTAACCCTAGCCCTAACCTTAACCCTTACCCTAACCATAGCCCCAACCCTAGCCATAGCCCTAGCCCTAGCCCTAGCCCTAACCCGAACCCTAAACCTAGCCCTAGCCCTAGCCTCAGCATAACCCTAACCCTAGCCCTAGCCCTAACCCTACCCTAACGCTAACCCTAACCCTAGCCCTAGCCCTAGCCCAAGCCTTAGCAATAGACCAAGCCCTAACCCTTACCCTAACCCTAAACCTAACCCTAACCCTAGCCCTAACCCTAAGCCTAGCCCTAGCCCTAGCCCTAGCCCTAACCCTAAACCTAACCATAGCCCCAACCCTAGCCCGAGCCCTAGCCCTATCCTTAACCCTAACCATAACCTTAGACCTAGCCCTAGCCCTAGCCCTAACCCTAAACCTAACCCTAACCCTAGCCCTAAACCAAACCCTAACCCTAGCCCTAGCCCTAGCCCTAGCCCTAGCCCTGGCCCTATCCCTAACCCTAACCCTAGCCCTAGCCCTAGCCTTAGCCCTAGCAATAACCCTAACCCTAGGCCTAGCCCTAACCATAACCCTAACCCTAACCCTAACCCTAGCCCTAGCCCTAGCCCTAGCCCTAGCCCTAGCCCTAGCCCTAGACCAAGCCCTAACCCTAAACCTAACACTAAACCTAACCCTAACACTTACCCTAACCCTAAACTTAACCCTAACTCTAGCCCTAACCGTAAGCCTAGCCCTAGCCCTAGCCCTAGCCCTAGCCCTAGCCCTAGCCCTAACCCTAACCCTAACCCTAACCCTGGCCCTAAACCTAAACCTAGCCCTAACCCTAACCCTAGCCCTAGCCCTAGCCCTAGCCCTAGCCCTAACCCAAACCCTAACCCTAACACTAACCCTAGAACTAGCCCTAACCCTAAACCTAGCCCTAACCCTAGCCCTAACCCTAACCCTAACCCTAGCCCTAAACCTAGACCTAGCCCTAGCCCTAGCCCTAGCCCGAACCCTAACACTAACCCTAAACCTAACCCTAGCCCTAGCCCTAGACCGAGCCCTAACCCTAACCCTTACCCTAACCATAGCCCCAACCCTAGCCATAGCCCTAGCCCTGGCCCTAGCCCGAACCCTAACCCTAACCCTAGCCCTACCTAGCACCAGCATAACCCTAACCCTAGCCCTAGCCCTAACCCTACCCTAACTCTAACCCTAACCCTAGCCGTAGCCCTAGCCCTAGCCTTAGCCCTAGACCAAGCCCTAACACTTACCCTAACCCTAAACCTAACCCTAAACCTAGCCCTAACCCTAAGCCTAGCCCTAGCCCTAGCCCTAGCCCTAACCCTAACCCTAAACCTAAACCTAGATCTAGCACTAGCCCTAGCCCTAACCCTAACACTAACCAGAGCCCCAACACTAGCCCTAGCCCTAGCCCTAGCCCTAACCCTAACCATAAGCATAGCCCTAGCCCTAGCTCTAGACCTATTCCTAACCCTAACCCTAACCCTAACCCTAGCCCTAACCTTAACCCTTACCCTAACCATAGCCCCAACCCTAGCCATAGCCCTAGCCCTAGCCCTAGCCCTAACCCGAACCCTAAACCTAGCCCTAGCCCTAGCCCCAGCATAACCCTAACCCTAGCCCTAGCCCTAACCCTACCCTAACGCTAACCCTAACCCTAGCCCTAGCCCTAGCCCAAGCCTTAAACCTAGACCAAGCCCTAACCCTTACCCTAACCCTATACCTAACCCTAACCCTAGCCCTAACCCTAAGCCTAGCCCTAGCCCTAGCCCTAGCCCTAGCCCTAACCCTAACCCTAACCATAGCCCCAACCCTAGCCCGAGCCCTAGCCCTAACCCTAACCCTAACCCTAACCCTAGCCCTAGCACTAGCCTTAGCCCTAACCCTAACCCTAACCCTATCCCAAGCCCTAGCCCTAGCCCTAGCCCTAGCCCTGGCCCTATCCCTAACCCTAACCCTAGCCCTAGCCCTAGCCTTAGCCCTAGCAATAACCCTAACCCTAGCCCTAGCCCTAACCATAACCCTAACCCTAACCCTAACCCTAGCCCTAGCCCTAGCCCTAGCCCTAGCCCTAGCCCTAGACCAAGCCCTAACCCTAAACCTAACACTAAACCTAACCCTAACCCTTACCCTAAACCTAAACTTAACCCTAACTCTAGCCCTAACCGTAAGCCTAGCACTAGCCCTAGCCCTAGCCCTAACCCTAACCCTAACCTTAGCCCCAACGCTAGCCCTAGCCCTAGCCCTAACCCTAACCATAAGCCTAGCCCTAGCCCTAGCCCTAGCCCTAACCCTAACCCTAACCCTAGCCCTACCTAGCCCCAGCATAACCCTAACCCTAGCCCTAGCCCTAACCCTACAATAACTCTAACCCTAACCCTAGCCATAGCCCTAGCCTTAGCACGAGACCAAGCCCTA
Organism: Sylvilagus floridanus; assembly: GCA_949820135.1. Taxonomy (NCBI): domain Eukaryota; kingdom Metazoa; phylum Chordata; class Mammalia; order Lagomorpha; family Leporidae; genus Sylvilagus; species Sylvilagus floridanus. Next base: position 22,357,692 of record OX463233.1, on the reverse strand, counting down.
ACCCTTACCCTAACCCTAAACCTAACCCTAACCCTAGCCCTAAACCTAAGCCTAGCCCTAGCCCTAGCCCTAGCCCAAACCCTAACCCTAACCATAGCCCCAACCCTAGCCCTAGCCCTAGCCCTAGCCTAACCCTAAACATAACCCTAACCCTAGCCCTAACCCTAACCCTAACCCTAACCCTAGCCCTAGCCCTAGACCTAACCCTAGCCCTAGCCCTAGCCGTAGCCATAGCCCTAACCATAACCCTAACCCTAACCCTAACCCTAGCCCTAGCCCTAGCCCTAGCCCTAGCCCTAGCCCTAGACCAAGCCCTAACCCTAAACCTAACACTAAACCTAACCCTAACCCTTACCCTAACCCTAAACTTAACCCTAACTCTAGCCCTAACCGTAAGCCTAGCACTAGCCCTAGCCCTAGCCCTAGCCCTAACCCTAACCCTAACCTTAGCCCCAACGCTAGCCCTAGCCCTAGCCCTAGCCCTAACCCTAACCATAAGCCTAGCCCTAGCCCTAGCCCTAGCCCTAACCCTAACCCTAACCCTAACCCTAACCCTACCCCTAACCCTAACCCTAGCCCTAGCCCTAGCCCTAACCCTATCCCTAACCCTAACCCTAGCCCTAGCCCTAGCCCTAGACCAAACCCTAACCCTAGCCCTAGCCCTAGCCCTAACCATAACCCTAACCCTAACCCTAGCCCTAGCCCTAGACCTAGCCCTAACCCTAACCAGAGCCCTAGGCCTAGCACTAGCCCTAACCCTAACCCTAGCCCTAGACCTAACCCTAACTCTAACCCTAACCCTAACCCTAGCCCTAGCCCTAGCCCTAGCCCTAGGCTTGCCCTAGCCCGAGCCCTAGCCCTAGCTCTAACCCTAACCCTAACCCTAGCCCTAGAACTAGTCCTAGACCTAGCCCTAACCCTAACCCTAACCCTAGCCCTAACCCTAACCCTTAACCTAAACCTAACCCTAACCCTAACCCTACCCTAACCCTAACCCTAGCCCTAGCCATAGCCCTAGCCCTAGCCCTAGGCTTAACACTAAACCATAACCCTGACGCTAAACCTAGCCCTAGCCCTAGCCCTAGCCCTAGCCCTAGCCCTAACCCTAAACCTTACCCTAACCCTAGCACTTGCCCTAGCACTAGCCCTAGACCTAACCTTAACCCTAACCCTAACCCTAACCCTAGCACTAGCCCTAGCCCTAGACCTAACCCTAACACTAACCCTAGCCTTAGACCTAGCCCTAGCCCTAGCCCTAGCCCTAGCCCTAACCCTAACCCTAACCCTAGCACTAGCCCTAGCCCAAGCCCTAGCCCTAGACCAAGCCCTAACCCTAACCCTAACACTAAACCTAACCCTAACTCTAACCCTAACCCTAGCCCTAGCCCTATACCTAGCCCTAACCCTAACCCTAGCCCTAGCCCTAACCCTAACCCTAACCCTAGCCCTACCCTAACCCTAACCCTAGCCCTAGACATAGCCCTAGCCCTAGCCCTAGGCTTAACCCTAAACCATAACCCTGACGCTAAACCTAGCCCTAGCCCTAGCCCTAGCCCTAGCCGTAACCCTAACCCTAACCCTAGCCCTAGCCCTAGCCCCAGCATAACCCTAACCCTAGCCCTAGCCCTAACCCTACCCTAACTCTAACCCTTACCCTAGCCCTAGCCCTAGCCCTAGACTTAGCCCTAGACCAAGCCCTAACCCTTACCCTAACCCAAACCTAACCCTAACCCTAGCCCTAGCCCTAAGCCTAGCCCTAGCCCTACCCCTAACCCTAACCATAGCCTCAAACCTAGCCCTAGCCCTAGCCAAGCCCTAACCCTAACCCTAACCCTAACCCTAACCCTAAACCTAACCCTAACCCTAGCCCTAACCCTTACCCTAGACCTAACCCTAACCCTAACCCTAGCCCTAGCCCTAGCCTAACACTAAACCTAACCCTAACCCTAACCCTAACCCTAGCCATAACCCTAACCCTAGCCCTAACAATAACCCTAGCCCTAGCCCTAGACCTAACCCTAACCCTAACCCTAACCCTAACCCTAAACCTAGCCCTAGCCCTAGCCCTAACCCTAACCCTAACCCTAACCCTAAACCTAGATCTAGCACTAGCCCTAGCCCTAACCCTAACACTAACCAGAGCCCCAACACTAGCCCTAGCCCTAGCCCTAGCCCTAACCCTAACCATAAGCATAGCCCTAGCCCTAGCTCTAGACCTAGTCCTAACCCTAACACTAACCCTAACCCTAGCCCTAACCTTAACCCTTACCCTAACCATAGCCCCAACCCTAGCCATAGCCCTAGCCCTAGGCCTAGCCCTAACCCGAACCCTAAACCTAGCCCTAGCCCTAGCCTCAGCATAACCCTAACCCTAGCCCTAGCCCTAACCCTACCCTAACGCTAACCCTAACCCTAGCCCTAGCCCTAGCCCAAGCCTTAGCACTAGACCAAGCCCTAACCCTTACCCTAACCCTAAACCTAACCCTAACCCTAGCCCTAACCCTAAGCCTAGCCCTAGCCCTAGCCCTAGCCCTAACCCTAAACCTAACCATAGCCCCAACCCTAGCCCGAGCCCTAGCCCTATCCTTAACCCTAACCATAACCTTAGACCTAGCCCTAGCCCTAGCCCTAACCCTAAACCTAACCCTAACCCTAGCCCTAAACCAAACCCTAACCCTAGCCCTAGCCCTAGCCCTAGCCCTAGCCCTGGCCCTATCCCTAACCCTAACCCTAGCCCTAGCCCTAGCCTTAGCCCTAGCAATAACCCTAACCCTAGGCCTAGCCCTAACCATAACCCTAACCCTAACCCTAACCCTAGCCCTAGCCCTAGCCCTAGCCCTAGCCCTAGCCCTAGACCAAGCCCTAACCCTAAACCTAACACTAAACCTAACCCTAACACTTACCCTAACCCTAAACTTAACCCTAACTCTAGCCCTAACCGTAAGCCTAGCCCTAGCCCTAGCCCTAGCCCTAGCCCTAGCCCTAGCCCTAACCCTAACCCTAACCCTAACCCTGGCCCTAAACCTAAACCTAGCCCTAACCCTAACCCTAGCCCTAGCCCTAGCCCTAGCCCTAGCCCTAACCCAAACCCTAACCCTAACACTAACCCTAGAACTAGCCCTAACCCTAAACCTAGCCCTAACCCTAGCCCTAACCCTAACCCTAACCCTAGCCCTAAACCTAGACCTAGCCCTAGCCCTAGCCCTAGCCCGAACCCTAACACTAACCCTAAACCTAACCCTAGCCCTAGCCCTAGACCGAGCCCTAACCCTAACCCTTACCCTAACCATAGCCCCAACCCTAGCCATAGCCCTAGCCCTGGCCCTAGCCCGAACCCTAACCCTAACCCTAGCCCTACCTAGCACCAGCATAACCCTAACCCTAGCCCTAGCCCTAACCCTACCCTAACTCTAACCCTAACCCTAGCCGTAGCCCTAGCCCTAGCCTAGCCCTAGACCAAGCCCTAACACTTACCCTAACCCTAAACCTAACCCTAAACCTAGCCCTAACCCTAAGCCTAGCCCTAGCCCTAGCCAAGCCCTAACCCTAACCCTAACCCTAACCCTAACCCTAAACCTAACCCTAACCCTAGCCCTAACCCTTACCCTAGACCTAACCCTAACCCTAACCCTAGCCCTAGCCCTAGCCTAACACTAAACCTAACCCTAACCCTAACCCTAACCCTAGCCATAACCCTAACCCTAGCCCTAACAATAACCCTAGCCCTAGCCCTAGACCTAACCCTAACCCTAACCCTAACCCTAACCCTAAACCTAGCCCTAGCCCTAGCCCTAACCCTAACCCTAACCCTAACCCTAAACCTAGATCTAGCACTAGCCCTAGCCCTAACCCTAACACTAACCAGAGCCCCAACACTAGCCCTAGCCCTAGCCCTAGCCCTAACCCTAACCATAAGCATAGCCCTAGCCCTAGCTCTAGACCTAGTCCTAACCCTAACACTAACCCTAACCCTAGCCCTAACCTTAACCCTTACCCTAACCATAGCCCCAACCCTAGCCATAGCCCTAGCCCTAGGCCTAGCCCTAACCCGAACCCTAAACCTAGCCCTAGCCCTAGCCTCAGCATAACCCTAACCCTAGCCCTAGCCCTAACCCTACCCTAACGCTAACCCTAACCCTAGCCCTAGCCCTAGCCCAAGCCTTAGCACTAGACCAAGCCCTAACCCTTACCCTAACCCTAAACCTAACCCTAACCCTAGCCCTAACCCTAAGCCTAGCCCTAGCCCTAGCCCTAGCCCTAACCCTAAACCTAACCATAGCCCCAACCCTAGCCCGAGCCCTAGCCCTATCCTTAACCCTAACCATAACCTTAGACCTAGCCCTAGCCCTAGCCCTAACCCTAAACCTAACCCTAACCCTAGCCCTAAACCAAACCCTAACCCTAGCCCTAGCCCTAGCCCTAGCCCTAGCCCTGGCCCTATCCCTAACCCTAACCCTAGCCCTAGCCCTAGCCTTAGCCCTAGCAATAACCCTAACCCTAGGCCTAGCCCTAACCATAACCCTAACCCTAACCCTAACCCTAGCCCTAGCCCTAGCCCTAGCCCTAGCCCTAGCCCTAGACCAAGCCCTAACCCTAAACCTAACACTAAACCTAACCCTAACACTTACCCTAACCCTAAACTTAACCCTAACTCTAGCCCTAACCGTAAGCCTAGCCCTAGCCCTAGCCCTAGCCCTAGCCCTAGCCCTAGCCCTAACCCTAACCCTAACCCTAACCCTGGCCCTAAACCTAAACCTAGCCCTAACCCTAACCCTAGCCCTAGCCCTAGCCCTAGCCCTAGCCCTAACCCAAACCCTAACCCTAACACTAACCCTAGAACTAGCCCTAACCCTAAACCTAGCCCTAACCCTAGCCCTAACCCTAACCCTAACCCTAGCCCTAAACCTAGACCTAGCCCTAGCCCTAGCCCTAGCCCGAACCCTAACACTAACCCTAAACCTAACCCTAGCCCTAGCCCTAGACCGAGCCCTAACCCTAACCCTTACCCTAACCATAGCCCCAACCCTAGCCATAGCCCTAGCCCTGGCCCTAGCCCGAACCCTAACCCTAACCCTAGCCCTACCTAGCACCAGCATAACCCTAACCCTAGCCCTAGCCCTAACCCTACCCTAACTCTAACCCTAACCCTAGCCGTAGCCCTAGCCCTAGCCTAGCCCTAGACCAAGCCCTAACACTTACCCTAACCCTAAACCTAACCCTAAACCTAGCCCTAACCCTAAGCCTAGCCCTAGCCCTAGCCCTAGCCCTAACCCTAACCCTAAACCTAAACCTAGATCTAGCACTAGCCCTAGCCCTAACCCTAACACTAACCAGAGCCCCAACACTAGCCCTAGCCCTAGCCCTAGCCCTAACCCTAACCATAAGCATAGCCCTAGCCCTAGCTCTAGACCTAGTCCTAACCCTAACCCTAACCCTAACCCTAGCCCTAACCTTAACCCTTACCCTAACCATAGCCCCAACCCTAGCCATAGCCCTAGCCCTAGCCCTAGCCCTAACCCGAACCCTAAACCTAGCCCTAGCCCTAGCCCCAGCATAACCCTAACCCTAGCCCTAGCCCTAACCCTACCCTAACGCTAACCCTAACCCTAGCCCTAGCCCTAGCCCAAGCCTTAAACCTAGACCAAGCCCTAACCCTTACCCTAACCCTATACCTAACCCTAACCCTAGCCCTAACCCTAAGCCTAGCCCTAGCCCTAGCCCTAGCCCTAGCCCTAACCCTAACCCTAACCATAGCCCCAACCCTAGCCCGAGCCCTAGCCCTATCCTTAACCCTAACCCTAACCATAACCTTAGACCTAGCCCTAGCCCTAGCCCTAACCCTACACCTAACCCTAACCCTAGCCCTAAACCAAACCCTAACCCTAGCCCTAGCCCTAGCCCTAGCCCTAGCCCTGGCCCTATCCCTAACCCTAACCCTAGCCCTAGCCCTAGCCTTAGCCCTAGCAATAACCCTAACCCTAGGCCTAGCACTAACCATAACCCTAACCATAACCCTAACCCTAGCCCTAGCCCTAGCCCTAGCCCTAGCCCTAGCCCTAGCCCTAGACCAAGCCCTAACCCTAAACCTAACACTAAACCTAACCCTAACCCTTACCCTAACCCTAAACTTAACCCTAACTCTAGCCCTAACCGTAAGCCTAGCACTAGCCCTAGCCCTAGCCCTAACCCTAACCCTAACCTTAGCCCCAACGCTAGCCCTAGCCCTAGCCCTAGCCCTAACCCTAACCATAAGCCTAGCCCTAGCCCTAGCCCTAGCCCTAACCCTAACCCTAACCCTAACCCTAACCCTAGCCCTAACCCTAACCCTAGCCCTAGCCCTAGCCCTAGCCCTAGCCCTAGCCCTAGCCCTAACACTAACCCTAGCCCTAGCCCTAGCCCTAGACCAAACCCTAACCCTAGCCCTAGCCCTAGCCCTAACCATAACCCTAACCCTAACCCTAGCCCTAACCCTAGCCCTAGCCATAACCCTAACCCTGGACCTAGCCCTAACCCTAACCCTAACCCTAACCCTAACCCTAATCCTAGCCCTAGCCCTAGTCCTGGCCCTTGGCTTAGCCTTAGTCCTAGCACTAACCCTAACCCTAACCCTAACTCTAACACTAGCCCTAGCCCTAGCCCTAACACTAACCCTAGCCCTAACCCTAGCCCTAACCCTAACCATAACCCTAGCCCTAAACCTAGACCTAGCCCTAACCCTAGCCCGAGCCCTAACCCTAGCCCTAGCCCTAACCCTAGCCCTAGTCCTAACTCTAAAGCTAACCCTAACCCTAGCAATAACCCTAACCCTAGCCCAAGCCCTAGCCCTAGCCCTTGCCCTAACCCTAGCCCTAACCCTAGCCCTAACCCTAACCCTAACCCTAGCCCTAAACCTAGACCTAGCTCTAGCCCTAGCCCTAGACCTAGCCCTAGCATAACCCTAACCCTGACCCTAAACCTAACCCTAGCCCTAGCCCTAGACCGAGCCCTAACCCTAACCCTAGCCCTAGGCCTAGCCCTAGCCCTAACCCTAACCCTAGCCCTAGACCTAACCCTAACTCTAACACTAACCCTAACCCTAGCCCTAGCCCAGGCCCTAGCCCTAGGCTTGCCCTAGCCCGAGCCCAAGCCCTAGCTCTAACCCTAACCCTAACCCTAGCGCTAGAACAAGTCCTAGTCCTAGCCCTAACCCTAACCATAAACCTAGCCCTAACCCTAATCCTTAACCTAGACCTAACCATAACCCTAACCCTACCCTAACCCTAACCCTAGCCCTAGCCATAGCCCTAGCCCTAGCCCTAGGCTTAACACTAAACCATAACCCTGACGCTAACCTAGCCCTAGCCCTAGCCCTAGCCCTAGCCCTAATCCTAAACCTAACCATAACCCTAGCCCTTGCCCTAGCACTAGCCCTAGACCTAACCTTAACCCTAACCCTAAACCTAACCCTAGCACTAGCCCTAGTCCTAGCCCTAACCCTAACACTAACCCTAGTACTAGACCTAGCCCTAGCCCTAGCCCTAGCCCTAGCCCTAACCCTAACCCTAACACTAGACCTAGCCCTAGCCCAAGCCCTAGCCCTAGACCAAGCCCTAACCCTAACCCTAACACTAAACCTAACCCAAACCCTAACCCTAACCCTAGCCCTAGCCCTAGACCTAGCCCTAACCCTAACCCCAGCCCCAGCCCTAGCCCTAGCCCTAACCCTAACCCTAGGCCTAGACCTAACCCTAACCCTAACCCTAAACCTAACCCTAGCCCTAGCCCTAGCCAAAGGCTTGCCCTAGCCCGAGCCCTAGCCCTAGCCCTAACCCTAACCCTAACCCTATCCCTAGAACTAGTCCTAGCCCTAGCCCTAACCCTAACCCTAACCCTAACCCTAGCCCTAACCCTAACCCTAAACCTAAACCTAACACTAACCCTAGCCCTACCCTAACCCTAACCCTAGCCCTAGCCCTAGCCCTAGCCCTAGGCCTAGGCTTAACCCTAAACCATAACCCTGACGATAAACCTAGCCCTAGCCCTAGCCCCAGCCCTAGCCCTAACCCTAACCCTAACCCTAGCCCTAACCCTAGCCCCAGCATAACCCTAACTCTAGCCCTAGCCCTAACCCTACCCTAACTCTAACCCTAACCCTAGCCCTAGCCCTAGCCCTAGCCTTAGCCCTAGACCAAGCCCTAACCCTTACCCTAACCCTATCCCTAGAACTAGTCCTAGCCCTAGCCCTAACCCTAACCCTAACCCTAACCCTAGCCCTAACCCTAACCCTAAACCTAGACCTAACCCTAACCCTAGCCCTGCCCTAACCCTAGCCCTAGACCTAACCCTAACCCTAACCCTAACCCTAGCCCTAGCCCTAGCCGAAGCCCTAGGCTTGCCCTAGCCCGAGCCCTAGTCCTAGCCCTAACCCTAACCCTAACCCTAGCTCTAGAACTAGTCCTAGCCCTAGCCCTAACCCTAACCCTAACCCTAGCCCTAACCCTAACCATAAACCTAGACCTAAACCTAACCCTAGCCCTTGCCCTAGCACTAAACTTAGCCCTAGTCATAGCCCTAGCCCTAGCCCTAGGCTTAACCCTAATCCATAACCCTGACGCTAAACCTAGCCCTAGCCCTAGCCCTAACCCTAACCCTAGCCCTAACCCTAACCCTAGACCTAGCCCTAGCCCTAGCCCTAGCCCTAGACCTAACTCTAACCCTAACCCTAGCCCTAGCCCTAGCCATAGCCCTAGCCCTAGACCAAGCCCTAACCCTAACCCTAACCCTAAACCTAACCCTAAACCTAGCACTAAACCTAACCGTAGCCCTAGACCTAGCCCTAGACCTAGCCCTAACCCTAACCCTAACCGTAACCCTAGAACTAGCCCTAGCCCTAGCCCTAACCCTAACCCTAACCCTAGCCCAAGCCCTAGCCCTAGCCCTAACCCTAACCCTAACCCTATCCCTGGCCCTAAACCTAAACCTAGCCCTAACCCTAACCCTAGCCCTAGCCCTAGCCCTAGCCCTAACCAAAACCCTAACCCTAACACTAACCCTAGCCCTAGCCCTAACCCTAACCCTAACCCTAGCCCTAGCCCTAGCCCTAGCCCTAGCCCTAACCCTAACCCTAACCCTAGCCTAGCCATAACCCTAAACCTAGCCCTAGCCCTAACCCTAACCCTAACTCTAACCCTAACCCTAACCCTAATCCTAGCCCTAGCCCTAGCCCTGGCCCTTGGCCTAGCCGTAGTCCTAGCACTAACCCTAACCCTAACCCTAACACTAACCCTAACCCTAGCCCTAACCCTAACCCTAGGCGTACCCTAACCCTAACCCTAACCCTAGCCCTAGCTCTAGCCCTAACACTAACCCTAACCCTAGCCCTAGCCCTAACCCTAGCCCTAGCCCTAAACCTAACCCTAGCCCTAACACTAGCCCTAGCCCTAACCCTAACCCAAGCCCTAAACCTAGACATGGCCCTAGCCCTAGCCCTAGCCCTAGCCCTAACCCTAACCCTAACCCTAAACCTAAACCTAAACCTAGCCCTAGCCCTAGCCCTAGCCCTAAGCCTAACCCTAACCCTAGCCCTAGCCCTAACCCTAGACCTAGTCCTAACTCTAAAGCTAACCCTAACCCTAGCCCTAACCCTAACACTAACCATAACCCTAGCCCAAGCCCTAGCCCT
>OX463233.1:22303031-22305531 GCA_949820135.1 Sylvilagus floridanus | reverse complement strand
CCATAGCCTAGCCCTAGCCCTAGCCCTAGCCTTAACCCTAACCCTAACCCTAACTCTAGCCATAAACCTACCCCTAGCCCTAGCCCTAGCCCTAGCCCTAGCCCTATCTCTAACCCTAACCCTAGACCTAACCCTAACCCTAGCCCTAGCCCTAGCCCTAGCCCTAGCCTTAGACCTAACCCTAGCCCTAGCCCTAACCCTAGCCATAGCCCTAAACCTAACCCTTACCCTAACCCTAGCCCTAGCCCTAGCGCTAACCCTAGCCATAGACCAAGACGTAACCCTAAACCTAACCCTAACCCTAGCCCTAACCCGAACCCTAGCCCCAGCCCTAGCCCAAACCCTTACCATAGCCCTAGCCCTAGCCCTAGCCATAACCCTAACCCTAGCCCTAGCCCTAGCCCTAACCCTAACCCTATCACTAGCCCTAGACCTAGTCTAGCCCTAGTCCTAACCCTAACCCTAACCCTAGCCCTAGCCCTAGCCCTAGCCCTAGCCCAAAACCTAAACCTAACCCTAACCCTAGCCCTAACCCTAACCCTAGCCCTAGCCCTAACCCTAGACCTAATCCTAGCCCTAGACCTAGCCCTAGCCATAACCATAAACGTAACCCTAACCCTAACCCTAGCCCTAGCCCTAGCCCTAGCCCTAGCCCTTGACCTAACCCTAGCCCTGGCCCTTGCCCTAGCCCTATTCCTAGCACTAACCCTAACCCTAACACTAACCCTAACCCTAGCCCTAACCCTAACCCTAGGCGTACCCTAACCCTAACCCTAACCCTAGCCCTAGCCCTAGCCCTAACACTAACCCCAACCCTAGCCCTAGCCCTAGCCCTAACCCTAGCCCTAACCCTAACCCTAATCCTAGCCCTAAACCTAGACCTAGCCCTAGCCCTAGCTCTAGCCCTAGCCCTAGCCCTAATCCTAACCCTAACCGTAAAACTAACCCTAGCCCTAGCCCTAGACCGAGCCCTAACCCTAACCCTTACCCTAACCATAGCCCCCGCACTAGCCATAGCCCTAGCCCTAGCCCTGGCCCTAACCCTAACCCTAACCCTAGCCGTACCTAGCCCCAGCATAACCCTAACCCTAGCCCTAACCCTAAGCCTAGCCCTAGTCCTAGCCCTAGCCCTAACACTAACCCTAACCATAGCCCCAACCATAGCCCTAGCCCTAGCCCTAGCCCTAACCCTAACCATAAACCTAGCCCTAGCCCTAGCCCTAGCCCTAACCCTAAACCTAACCCTAACCCTAGCCCTAACCCTAACCCTAGCCCTAGACCTAGCCCTAGCCCTAGCCCTAGCCCTATCCCTAACCCTAACCCTAGCCCTAGCCCTAGCCTTAGCCCTAGCAATAACCCTAACCCTAGCCCTAGCCCTAACCATAACCCTAACCCTAACCCTAACCCTAGCCCTAGCCCTAGCCCTAGCCCTAGCCCTAGACCAAGCCCTAACCCTAACCCTAACACTAAACCTAACCCTAACCCTTACCCTAACCCTAAACCTAACCCTAACTCTAGCCCTAACCGTAAGCCTAGCACCAGCACTAGCCCTAGCCCTAACCCTAACCCTAACCATAGACCCAACCCTAGCCCTAGCCCTAGCCCTAGCCCTAACCCTAACCATAAGCCTAGCCCTAGCCCTAGCCCTAACCCTAACCCTAACCCTAGCCCTAGAACTAGTCCTAGCCCTAGCCCTAACCCTAAACCTAACCCTAGCCCTAACCCTAACCCTAAACCTAGAGCTAACCCTAACCCTAACCCTACCCTAACCCTAACCCAAGCCCTAGTCAGAGCCCTAGCCCTAGCCCTAGGCTTAACCCTAATCCATAACCCTGACGCTAAACTTAGCACTAGCCCTAGCCCTAGCCCTAGCCCTAACCCTAAACCTAATCCTAACCCTAGCCCTTGCCCTAGCACTAGCCCTAGCCCTAATCTTAACCCTAACCCTAACCCTAACCCTAGCCCTAGCCCTAGCCCTAGCCCTAACACTAACCCTAACCCTTGTCCTAGCCCTAACCCTAACCCTAACCCTAAACCTATCCCTAACCCTAACCCTAACCCTAACCCTAGCCCTAACCTTGCACTAGCCCTAGCCCTAGACCGAGCCTAACCCTAACCCTAACCCTAACCCTAACCCTAATACTAACCCTAAACCTAACCCTAACCCTAGCCCTACCCCTAACCCTAGCCCTAACCCTAACCCTAACCCTAAACCTAGCCCTATCCCTAGCCCTAGCCCTAACTCTAACCCTAAACCTAACACTAGCCCTAGCCCTAGCCCTAGCCCTAGCCCTAACCCTAGCCCTAACCCTAACCCTAACCCTAGCCCTAGCCCTAGCCCTAGCCCTAGCCCTAGCCCTAGCCCTAACCCTAACCCTAGCCCTAGCCCAAGACTTAGCCCTAGCAATAACCCTAACCCTAGCCCTAGCCCTAATAATAAACCTAACCCTAACCCTAACCCTAACCCTAGCCCTAGCCCTAGCCTTAGCCCTAGCAATAA
>OX463233.1:22288031-22295531 GCA_949820135.1 Sylvilagus floridanus | reverse complement strand
TAACACTAACCCTAGCCCTAGCCCTAGCCCTAGCCCTAGCCCTAACCCTAACCCTAACCCTAACCCTAACCCTAACCCTAACCCTAGCCCTAGCCTTGCACTAGACCTAGCCCTAGCCTTAGCCCTATCCCTAACCCTAACCCATGCCCTAACCCTAACCCTAACCCTAACCCTGACCCTAAACCTAGCCCTAGTCCTAGCCCTTACACTAAACCTAATCCTAACCGTAGCCCTAGACCTAGCCCTAGCCCTAGACCTAGCCCTAATCCTAACACTAACCCTAGCCCTAGCGCTAGCCCTAGCCCTAGCCCTAACCCTAACCCTAAGCCTAGCCTTAGCCCTAATCCTAGCCCTAGCCCTAACCCTAAACCTAACCCTAACCCTAGCCCTAACCCTAACCCTAACCCGAACCCTAGCCCTAGTACTAACCCTAACCCTAACCCTAGCCCTAGCCCTAAACCTAACCCTAACCCTAGCCCTAGCCCTCACCCTAACCCTAACCCTAACCCTAACCCTAGCCCTAAATCTAACCCTAGACCTTCCCTAACCCTAACCCTAGCCCTAACCCTAACCCTAAACCTAACCCTAGCCCTAGTCCTAGCCCTAACCCTAACCCTAACCCTAGCCCTAGCCCTAGTACTAACACTAACCCTAACACTTGCACTAGCCCTGGTCCTAGCCCTAGCCCTAAACCTACCCCTAGACCTAGTCCTAACCCTAACCTTAACCCTAGCCCTAACTCTAGCCCTAACCCTAACCCTAACCATAGCCCTAACCCTAGACCTAGCCCTAGCCCTAGCCCTAACCCTAACCCTAACCCTAGCCCTAGCCCTAGCCCTAAACCTAACCCTAACCCTAGCCCTAGCCCTAGCCCTAACACTAACCCTAACCCTTGCCCTAGCCCTAGTCCTAGCCCTAGACCTAACCCTAACCCTAGCCATAACCCTTAGCCCTAACCCTAACCCTAACAATAGCCCTAGCCCTAGCCCTAGCCCTAGCCCTAGCCCTAACCCTAACCCTAACCCTAACCCTAGCCCTAGCCCTAGCCCTAGACCTAACCCTAACCCTAACCATAGCCCCAACCCTAGCCCTAGCCCTAGCCCTAGCCCTAACCCTAACCATAACCATAGCACTAGCCCTAGCCCTAGACCTAGCCCTATCCCTAACCAAAACCCTAACCCAAACCCTAGCCCTAACCCTAACCCTAGCCCTAGCCCTAGCCCTAGCCCTAACCCTAACCCTAACCCTAGCCCTAGCCCTAGCCCTAGCAATAACCCTAATCCTAGCCCTAGCCCTAACCCTAACCCTAACCCTAACCTAGCCCTAGCCCTAGCCCTAGCCCTAGCCCTAACCCTAACCCTAAGCCTAGCCTTAGCCCTAATCCTAGCCCTAGCCCTAAACCTAAACCTAACCCTAACCCTAGCCCTAACCCTAACCCTAACCCGAACCCTAGCCCTAGTACTAACCCTAACCCTAACCCTAGCCCTAGCCCTAAACTTAACCCTAACCCTAGCCCTAGCCCTCACCCTAACCCTAACCCTAACCCTAACCCTAGCCCTAAATCTAACCCTAGACCTTCCCTAACCCTAACCCTAGCCCTAGCCCTAACCCTAAACCTAACCCTAGCCCTAGTCCTAGCCCTAACCCTAACCCTAACCCTAGCCCTAGCCCTAGTACTAACACTAACCCTAACACTTGCACTAGCGCTGGTCCTAGCCCTAGCCCTAAACCTAGCCCTAGACCTAGCCCTAAACCTAACCTTAACCCTAGCCCTAACTCTAGCCCTAACCCTAACCCTAACCATAGCCCTAACCCTAGACCTAGCCCTAGCCCTAGCCCTAACCCTAACCCTAACCCTAGCCCTAGCCCTAGCCCTAACCCTAACCCTAACCCTAGCCCTAGCCCTAGCCCTAACACTAACCCTAAACCTTGCCCTAGCCCTAGTCCTAGCCCTAGACCTAAACCTAACCCTAGCCCAAACCCTAGCCCTAACCCTAACCCTAACAATAGCCCTAGCCCTAGCCCTAGCCCTAACCCTAACCCTAACCCTAACCCTAGCCCTAGCCCTAGCCCTAGACCTAACCCTAAACCTAACCATAGCCCCAACCCTAGCCCTAGCCCTAGCCCTAGCCCTAACCCTAACCATAACCCTAGCACTAGCCCTAGCCCTAGACCTAGCCCTATCCCTAACCAAAACCCTAACCCAAACCCTAGCCCTAACCCTAACCCTAGCCCTAGCCCTAGCCCTAGCCCTAACCCTAACCCTAACCCTAGCCCTAGCCCTAGCCCTAGCAATAACCCTAATCCTAGCCCTAGCCCTAAACCTAACCCTAACCCTAACCTAGCCCTAGCCCTAGCCCTAGCCCTAACCCTAACCCTAACCCTAACCCTAGCCCTAGCCCTAACCCTAACCCTAACCCTAGCCCTAGCACTAGCCCTAACACTAAACCTAAACCTAGCCCTAGCCCTAGTCCTAGCCCTAGACGTAACCCTAACCCTAGCCCTAACCCTAGCCCTAACCCTAACCCTAACCATAGCTCTAACCCTAGACCTAGCCCTAGCCCTAGCCCTAACCCTAAACCTAACTATAGCCCCAACCCTAGCCCTAGCCCTAGCCCTAGCCCTAACCCTAACCATAACCCTAGCAGTAGCCCTAGACCTAGCCCTCACCCTAAACAAAACCCTAAACCAAACCCTAGCCCTAACCCTAACCGTAACCCTAGCCCTAGCCCTAGCCCTAACCCTAACCCAAACCCTAAACCTAGCCCTAACCCTAACCCTAACCCTAACCCTAGCCCTAGCCTTGCACTAGCCCTAGCCCTAGCCTTAGCCCTAACACTAACCCTAACCCAAGCCCTAACCCTAACCCTAACCCGAGCCCTAGCCCTAGCCCTAGCCCCAGCCCTAGACCTAACCCTAACCGTAACCCTAGCCCTAGCCCTAGCCCTAACCCTAACCCTAACCCTAACCCTTGCCCTAAACCTAACCCTAGACCTACCCTAAACCTGACCCTAGCCCTAGCCCTAAACCTAACCCTAACCTAGCCCTAGCCCTAGCCCTAACCCTAACCCTAACCTTAGCCCTAGCGCTAACACTAACCCTAACCCTTGCCCTAGCCCTAGTCCTAGTCCTAGCCCTAGACCTAATCCTAACCCTAGCCCTAACCCTAGCCCTAACGTTAACCCTAACCATAGCCCTAACCCTAGACCTAGCCCTAGCCCTAGCCCTAACCCTAACCCTAACCCTAAACCTAACCCTAGCCCTAGCCCTAGCCCTAGCCCTAACCCTAACCCTAACCATAGCCCCAACCCTAGCCCTAGCCCTAGCCCTAGCCCTAACCCTAACCATAACCCTAGCACAAGCCCTAGCCCTAGCAATAACCCTAATCCTAGCCCTAGCCCTAACCCTAACCCTAACCCTAACCCTAACCTAGCCCTAGCCCTAGCAATAACCCTAATCCTAGCACTAGCCCTAACCCTAACCCTAACCCTAACCTAGGACTAGCCCTAGCCCTAACCCTAACCCTAACCCTAGCCCTAGCCCTAGCCCTAACACTAACCCTAACCCTAGCCCTAGAACTAGCCCTAACACTAAACCTAACCCTAGCCCTAGCCCTAGTCCTAGCCCTAGACGTAACCCTAACCTAGCCCTAACCCTAGCCCTAACCCTAACCCTAAACATAGCCCTAACCCTAGACCTAGCCCTAGCCCTAGCCCTAACCCTAAACCTAACCATAGCCCCAACCCTAGCCCTAGCCCTAGCCCTAGCCCTACCCTAACCATAACCGTAGCCCTAGCCCTAGCCCTAGACCTAGCCCTAACCCTAACCAAAACCCTAACCCCAACCCTAGCCCTAACCCTAACTGTAACCCTAGCCCTAGCCCTAGTCCTAGCCCTAACCCTAACCCGAACACTAAACCTAGCCCTAACCCTAACCCTAACCCTAATCCTAGCCCTAGCCTTGCACTAGCCCTAGCCCTAGCCTTAGCCCTAAACCTAAACCTAACCCATGCCCTAACCCTATCCCTAACCCTAACCCGAGCCCTAGCCCTAGCCCTAGCCCTAGCCCTAACCCTAACCGTAACCCTAGCCCTAGCCCTAACCCTAACCCTAGCCCTAAACCTAACCCTAAACCTAAACCTAACCCTAGCCCTAGCCCTAACCCTAACGCTAACCCTAGCCCTAGCCCTAGCCCTAAAACTAACCCTAACCCTAACCCTAACCCTAGGCGTACCCTAACCCTAACCCTAACCCTAGCCCTAGCCCTAGACCACGCCCTAACCCTAACCATAACCCTAAACCTAACCATAACACTAACCCTAGCCCTAACCCAAACCCTAACCCTAGCCCTAGCCCTAGCCCTAGACCTTGCCCTAGGCCTAGCCTTAGCACTAACCCTAGCCCTAGCCCTAGCCCTAGCCCTAGCCCTAAACCTAACCCTAGACCTAGCCCTAAACCTAACCCGAACTCTAACCCGAACCCTAGCCCTAGCCCTAGCCCTAGCCCTAGCCCTTGCCCTAGCCCTAGCACTAGCCCTATCCCTAGCCCTAACCCTAACCCTAACCCTAGCCCTAGCCCTAGCTCTAGCCCTAACCCTAACCCTAACCCTAGCCCTAACCCTAACCCTAACCCTAGCCCTAACCCTTACACTAGCCCTACCCTAACCCTAATCCTAGCCCTAGCCCTGGCCATAGCCCTAGCCATAGCCTTAACCCTTAACCATAAACCTGACCCTAAACCTAGCCCTAGCCTTAGCCCTTACACTAAACCTAATCCTAACCCTAGCCCTAGCCCTAGCCCTAGCCCTGGCCCTAACCCTAACCCTAACCCTAACCCTAACCCTAGCCCTAAATCTAACCCTAGACCTTCCCTAACCCAAACCCTAGCCCTAGCCCTAACCCTAAACCTAACCCTAGCCCTAGTCCTAGCCCTAACCCTAACCGTTACCCTAGCCCTAGCCCTAGCCCTAACACTAACCCTAACCCTAGCCCTAGCCCTGGTCCTAGCCCTAGCCCTAACCCTAGCCCTAGACCTAGCCCTAACCCTAACCTTAACCCTAGCCCTAACTCTAGCCCTAACCCTAACACTAACCATAGCCCTAACCCTAGCCCTAGCCCTAGCCCTAGCCTTAACCCTAACCCTAACCCTAACCCTAGTCCTAGCCCTCACCCTAACCCTAACCCTAACCCTAGCCCTAAACCTAACCCTAGACCTACCCTAAACCTGACCCTAGCCCTAGCCCTAACCCTAACCCTAACCCTAGCCCTAGCCCTAGCCCTAACCCTAACCCTAACCCTAGCCCTAGCCCTAGCCCTAAAACTAACCCTAACCCTAGCCCTAGCCCTAGTCCTAGCCCTGGACCTAACCCTAACCCTAGCCCTAACCCTAGCCCTAACCCTAACCCTAACCATAGACCTAAACCTAGACCTAGCCCTAGCCCTAGCCCTAACCCTAACCCTAACCCTAACCCTAAACCTAGCCCTAGCCCTAGCCCTAGCCCTAACCCTAACCCTAACCCTAGCCCTAGCCCTAGCCCTAGCAATAAACCTAATCCTAGCCCTAGCCCTAACCCTAACCCTAACCCTAACCTAGCCCTAGCCCTAGCCCTAGCCCTAACCCTAACCCTAACCCTAACCCTAGCCCTAGCCCTAACCCTAACCCTAACCCTAGCCCTAGCACTAGCCCTAACACTAAACCTAAACCTAGCCCTAGCCCTAGTCCTAGCTCTAGACGTAACCCTAACCCTAGCCCTAACCCTAGCCCTAACCCTAACCCTAACCATAGCTCTAACCCTAGACCTAGCCCTAGCCCTAGCCCTAACCCTAAACCTAACTATAGCCCCAACCCTAGCCCTAGCACTAGACCTAGCCCTAACCCTAACCATAACCCTAGCAGTAGCCCTAGACCTAGCCCTCACCCTAAACAAAACCCTAAACCAAACCCTAGCCCTAACCCTAACCGTAACCCTAGCCCTAGCCCTAGCCCTAGCCCTAATCCTAACCCAAACCCTAAACCTAGCCCTAACCCTAACCCTAACCCTAACCCTAGCCCTAGCCTTGCACTAGCCCTAGACCTAGCCTTAGCCCTAACCCTAACCCTAACCCAAGCCCTAACCCTAACCCTAACCCGAGCCCTAGCCCTAGCCCTAGCCCCAGCCCTAGACCTAACCCTAACCGTAACCCTAGCCTTAGCCCTAGCCCTAACCCTAACCCTAACCCTAACCCTTGCCCAAAACCTAACCCTAGACCTACCCTAAACCTGACCCTAGCCCTAGCCCTAAACCTAAACCTAACCTAGCCCTAGCCCTAGCCCTAACCCTAACCCTAACCTTAGCCCTAGCCCTAACACTAACCCTAACCCTTGCCCTAGCCCTAGTCCTAGCCCTAGACCTGATCCTAACCCTAGCCCTAACCCTAGCCCTAACGTTAACCCTAACCATAGCCCTAACCCTAGACCTAGCCCTAGCCCTAGCCCTAACCCAAACCCTAACCCTAAACCTAACCCTAGCCCTAGCCCTAGCCCTAGCCCTAACCCTAACCCTAACCATAGCCCCAACCCTAGCCCTAGCCCTAGCCCTAGCCCTAACCCTAACCATAACCCTAACACAAGCCCTAGCCCTAGACCTAGCCCTAAGCCTAACCAAAACCCTAACCCAAACCCTTGCCCTAACCCTAAGCCTAACCCTAGCCCTAGCCCTAGCCCTAACCCTAACCCTAACCCTAGCCCTAGCCCTAGCCCTAGCAATAACCCTAATCCTAGCCCTAGCCCTAACCCTAACCCTAACCCTAACCTAGCCCTAGCCCTAGCCCTAACCCTAACCCTAACCCTAGCCCTAGCCCTAGCCCTAACACTAACCCTAACCCTAGCCCTAGAACTAGCCCTAACACTAAACCTAACCCTAGCCCTAGCCCTAGTCCTAGCCCTAGACGTAACCCTAACCTAGCCCTAACCCTAGCCCTAACCCTAACCCTAAACATAGCCCTAACCCTAGACCTAGCCCTAGCCCTAGCCCTAACCCTAAACCTAACCATAGCCCCAACCCTAGCCCTAGCCCTAGCCCTTGCCCTAACCCTAACCATAACCGTAGCCCTAGCCCTAGCCCTAGACCTAGCCCTAACCCTAACCAAAACCCTAACCCCAAACCTAGCCCTAACCCTAACTGTAACCCTAGCCCTAGTCCTAGTCCTAGCCCTAACCCTAACCCGAACACTAAACCTAGCCCTAACCCTAACCCTAACCCTAATCCTAGCCCTAGCCTTGCACTAGCCCTAGCCCTAGCCTTAGCCCTAAACCTAAACCTAACCCATGCCCTAACCCTATCCCTAACCCTAACCCGAGCCCTAGCCCTAGCCCTAGCCCTAGCCCTAGCCCTAGCCCTAGCCCTAACCCTAACCGTAACCCTAGCCCTAGCCCTAGCCCTAACCCTAACCCTAGCCCTAAACCTAACCCTAAACCTAAACCTAGCCCTAACCCTAACCTAGCCCTAGCCCTAGCCCTAACC
>OX463233.1:22278031-22280531 GCA_949820135.1 Sylvilagus floridanus | reverse complement strand
CCTAGCCCTAACCCTAACCCTAGCCCTAAACCTAACCCTAACCCTAGACCTAGCCCTAGACCTAACCCTAAACCTAAACTTAACCCTAGCCCTAACCTTAACCATAACCCTAACCCTAGCCCTAGCCCTAGCCCTAGCACTAGCCCTAACCCTAGCCCTAGCCCTAGCCTAGACCTAACCCTAACCATAACCCTAACCCTAACCCTAGCCCTAGCCCTAGCCTAGACCTAACCCTAACCCTAACCCTAACCCTAACCCTAGCCCTAGCCCTAGCACTAGCCCTAACCCTAACCCTAACACTAGCCCTAGCCCTAGCCCTAGACCTAGCCCTAACCCTAGCCCCAGCCCTAGCCCAAACCCTAACCCTAGCCCTAACCCTAGCCCTAGCCCTAGCCTAGACCTAACCCTAACCCTAACCCTAACCCTAACCCTAACCCTAGCCCTAGCCCTACCACTAGCCCTAACCCTAACCCTAACACTAGCCCTAGCCCTAGCCCTAGCCATAGCCCTAGGCCTAACCCTAACACTAACCCTAGCCCTAGCCCTAGTCCTAGCCCTAGCCCTAGCCCTAACCCTAACCCTAACCCTAAACCTAGCCCTAACCATAACCCTAACCCTAGCCCTGGCCTTGCACTAGCCCTAGAACTAGACCGAGCCTAACCCTAACCCTATCCCTAAACCTAACCCTAACCATAGCCCTAACCCTAACCCTAGACCTAACCCTAACCCTAGCCCTAGCCCTAGACCTAGCCCTAGCCCTTGCCCTAACCCTAGCCCTAGCCCTAACCCTAACCCTAACACTAACCCTAGCCCTAGCCCTAGCCCTAAACATAACACTAGCCCTACCCTAGCCCTAGCCCTAGCCCTAACCCTAACACTAGCCCTAGCCCTAGCCCTAACACTAAACCTAGCCCTAACACTAAACCTAGCCCTACCCTAAACCTAACCCTAGCCCTAGCCCTAGCCCTAGCACTAGCCCTAAACCTAGCCCTAGCCCTAGCCTAGACCTAACCCTAACCCTAACCCTAACCCTAAACCTAACACTCACCCTAGCCCTAACCTTAACCCTAACCCTAACCCTAGCCCTAGCCCTAGCACTAGACCTAACCCTAACCCTAAAGCTAGCCCTAGCCTTAGCCCTAGCCCTAGCCCTAACTCTAACTCTATCCCTAACCCTAACCCTAACATTAACCCTAGCCCTAGCCCTAACCCTAACCCTAACCCTAGCCCTAGCCCTAGCCCTAGCCCTAGCCCTAACCCTAAGCCTAAACCTAACCCTAGCCCTAGCTTTAGCCCTAAACCTAGCCCTAAACCTAAGCCTATACCTAAACCTAGCCCTAGCCCTAGCCCTAGCCCTAACCGTAACACTAACCCTAGCCCTAGCCCTAGCCCTAGCCCTAGCGCTAGCCCCAACCATAATCCTAACCCTAAACCTAGACCTAAACCTAACCCTAACCCTAGCCCTGGCCTTGCACTAGCCCTAGACCTAGACCGAGCCTAACCCTAACCCTAACCCTTAACCTAACCCTAACCCTAGCCCTAAACCTAACCCTAGCCCTAACCCTAACCCTAACCCTAGCCCTAGCCCTAGCCCTAGCCCTAGCCCTAGCCCTAACCCTAACCCTAACCCTAACCCTAAACCTATCCCTAACCCTAGCCCTAGCCCTAGCCTAGACCTAACCCTAAACCTAACCCTAACCCTAACCCTAACCCTAACCCTAACCCTAGCCCTACCCTAGCACTAGCCCTAAACCTAACCCTCACACTAGCCCTAGCCCTAGCCCTAGCCCTAACCCTAGCCCCAGCCCTAGCCCAAACCCTAACCCTAGCCCTAGCCCTAGCCCTAGCCCTAACCCTCACCCTAGACCTAGCCCTAGCCCTAACCCTAACCCTAACCCTAACCCTAACCCTAACCCTAACCCTAAACCTAGCCCTAGCCCTAGCACTAGCCCTAACCCTAACCCTAACCCTAACACTAGCCCTAGCCCTAGCTCTAGCCCTAGCCCTAGCCCTAACCCTAACCCTAGCCCCAGCCGTAGCCCAAACACTAACCCTAGCCCTAGCCCTAGCCCTAACCCTCACCCTGGCCCTAGACCTAGACCTAGCCCTAACCCTAACCCTAACACTAGCCCTAACCCTAACCCTAAACCTAACCCTAACCCTCGCCCTAACCATAACCCTAGCCCTAACCCTAGCCCTAGCCCTAGATTAGACCTAACCCTAACCCTAACACTAAATCTAACTCTAAACCTAGCCCTAGCCCTAGCACTAGCCCCAACACTAACCATAACACTAGCCCTATCCCTAGCCATAGCCCTAGCCCTAACCCTAACCCTAGCCCCAGCCCTAGCCCAAACCCTAACCATAGCCCTTAGACCTAGCCCTAGCCCTAACCCTCACCCTAGCCCTAGACCTAGCCATAACCCTAGCCCTAGCCCTAACCCTAAACCTAACACTAACCCTAGCCCTAACCTTAACCCTAACCCTAACCCTAGCACTA
>OX463233.1:22263031-22265531 GCA_949820135.1 Sylvilagus floridanus | reverse complement strand
TAACACTAACCCTAGCCCTAGCCATAGCCCTAGCCCTAGCCCTAGGCTTAACCCTTAACCATAACCCTGACGATAAACCTAGCCCTAGCCCTAGCCCTAGCACTAACCCTAAATCTAACCCTAGCCCTAGCCCTAACCCTAACCCTAGCCCTAGCCCTAACCCTAACCCTAACCCTAACCCTAACCCTAACCCTAACCCTAATCGTAGCCCTAGCCCTAGCCCTGGCCCTTGCCCTAGCCCTATTCCTAGCACTAACCCTAACCCTTACACTAACCCTAACCCTAGCCATAACCCTAACCCTAGGCGTACCCTAACCCTAAACCTAACCCTAGCCCTAGCCCTAGCCCTAATACTAACCCTAACCCTAGACCTAGCCCTAGCCCTAACCCTAACCCTAGTCCTAACCCTAGCCCTAACTCTAACCCTAACCCTAGCCCTAAATCTAGCCCTAGCCCTAGCCCTAGCCCTAGCCCTAACCCTAGCCCTAGCCCTAACCCTACCCTAACTCTAACCATAACCCTAGCCCTAGCCCTAGCCCTAGCCTTAGCCCTAGACCAAGTCCTAACCCTTACCCTAACCCTAAACCTAACCCTAACCCTAGCTCTAACCCTAAGCCTAGCCCTAGCTCTAGCCCTAGCCCTAACCCTAAACCTAACCATAGCCCCAACCCTAGCCCTAGCCCTAACCCTAACCATAAACCTAGCCCTAGCCCTAGCCCTAACCCTAACCCTAACCCTAACCCTAGCCCTAACCCTAACCCTAACACTAGCCCTAGCCCTAGCCCTAGCCCTAGCCCTAGCCCTATCCCTAACCCTAACCCTAGCCCTAGCCCTAGCCTTAGCCCTAGCAGTAACCCTAACCCTAACCCTAGCCCTAACCATAACCCTAACCCTAACCCTAACCCTAGCCCTAGCCCTGGCCCTAGCCCTAGCCCTAGACCAAGCCCTAACCCTAACCCTAACACTAAACCCAACCCTAAACCTTACCCTAACCCTAAACGTAGCCCTATCCCTAGCGCTAGACCTAGCCCTAAACGTAACCCTAACCCTAACCCTAACCCTAGCCCTAGCCCTAGACCTAGCCCTAAACCTAACCGTAACCCTAACCCTGGCCCTAAACCTAAACCTAGCCCTAACACTAACCCTAGCCCTAGCCCTAGCCATAGCCCTAGCCCTAACCCAAACCATAACCCTAACACTAACCCTAGCCCTAGCCCTAACCCTAATCCTAACCCTAACCCTAGCCCTAGCCCTAGCCCTAGCCCTAACTCTAATCCTAACCCTAACCCTAGCCCTAGCCATAACCCTAACCCTAGCCCTAGCCCTAACCCTAACCCTAACCCTAAACCTAACCCTAATCCTAGCACTAGCCCTAGCCCTGGCCCTTGGCCTAGCCCTACTCCTAGCACTAACCCTAACCCTAACCCTAACACTAACCCTAACCCTAGCCCTAACCCTAACCTTAGGCGTACCCTAACCCTAACCCTAACCCTAGCCCTAGCCCTAGCCCTAACACTGACCCTAACCCTAGCCCTAGCCCTAGCCCTAGCCCTATCCCTAACACTAACCCTAGCCCTAAACCTAGGCCTAACCCTAACCCTAACCCTAGCCCTAAACCTAGACCTAGCCCAACCCTAGACCTAGCCCTAGCCCTAACCCTAACCCTAACCCTAGCCCTAGCCCTAACCCTAGCCCTAGTCCTAACTCTAAAGCTAACCCTAACCCTAGCCCTAACCCTAACCCTAACCCTAACCCTAAACCTAGCACAAGCCCTAGCCCTAGCCGTTGCCCTAACCCTAGCCCTAGCCCTAGCCTAGCCCTAACCCTAACCCTAACCCTAACCCTAACCCTAACCCTAGCCCTAGCCCTAGCCCTAGCCCTAACCCTAAACCTAACCCTAGCCCAAGCCCTAGCACTAGCCCAAACCCTAACCCTAACCCTAACCCTGGCCCTAAACGTAAACCTAGCCCTAACCCTAACCCTAGCCCTCGCCCTAGCCCTAGCCCTAGTCCTAGCCCTAACCCAAACCCTAACGCTAACACTAACCCTAGCCGTAGCCCTAACCCTAAACCTAACCCTAGCCCTAGCCCTAGCCCTAGCCCTAGCCCTAACCCTAACCCTAACCCTAGCCCTAGCCATACCCCTAACCCTAGCCCTAGCCCTAACCCTAACCCTAACCCTAACCCTAACCCTAACCCTAATCCTAGCCCTAGTCCTAGCCCTGGCCCTTGGCTTAGCCTTAGTCCTAGCACTAACCCTAACCCAAACCCTAACCCTAACCCTAGCCCTAGCCCTAGCCCTAACACTAACCCTAATCCTAGCCCTAGCCCTAGCCCTAACCCTAACCCTAGACCTAACCCTAGCCCTAACCCTAACCATAACCCTAGCCCTAAACCTAGACCTAGCCCTAGCCCTAGCCCTAGCCCTAGTCCTAACTCTAAAGCTAACCCTAAGCCTAGCCCTAACCCTAACCCTAACCCTAACCCTAGCCCAAGCCCTA
>OX463233.1:22235531-22243031 GCA_949820135.1 Sylvilagus floridanus | reverse complement strand
CCCTAGCCCTAGCCCTGGCCCTAGCCCTAACCCTAACCCTAGCCCTAGACCTAGCCCTAGCCCTAACCCTAACCCTAACCCTAGCCCTAGCCCTAACCCTAACCCTAACCCTAAACCTATCCCTAACCCTAACCCTAACCCTAACCCTAGCCCTAACCTTGCACTAGCCCTAGCCCTAGACCGAGCCTAACCCTAACCCTAACCCTAACCCTAACCCTAATCCTAACCCTAAACCTAACCCTAACCCTAGCCCTACCCCTAACCCTAGCCCTAACCCTATCCCTAACCCTAAACCTAGCCCTATCCCTAGCCATAGCCCTAACTCTAAACCTAAACCTAACACTAGCCCTAGCCCTAGCCCTAGCCCTAACCCTAACGCTAGCCCCAGCCCTAGCCCAAACCCTAGCCCTAGCCCTAGCCCTAAACCTAACCCTAGCCCTAGCCCTAGCCCTAGCTGTAGCCCTAACACTAACCCTAAGCCTAACCCTAAACCTATCACTAGCCCTAGCCCTAGCCCTAGCCCTAACCCTAACCCTAACCATAGCCCTAGCCCTAGCCCTAGCCCTAGCCCTAACCCTAACGCTAGCCCCAGCCCTAGCCCAAACCCTAGCCCTAGCCCTAGCCCTAACCCTAACCCTAGCCCTAGCCCTAGCCCTAGCCCTAGCCCTAACCATAACCCTAACCCTAACCCTAACCCTAAACCTATCACTAGCCCTAGCTCTAGCCCTAGCCCAAACCTGAAACCTAAACCTAACCCTAACCCTAGCCCTAAACCTAACCCTAACCCTAGCCCTAGCCCTATTCCTAGCACTAACCCTAACCCTAACACTAACCCTAACCCTAGCCCTAACCCTAACCCTAGGCGTACACTAACCCTAACCCTAACCCTAGCCCTAGCCCTAGCCCTAAAACTAACCCTAACCCTAGCCCTAGCCCTAGCCCTAACCCTAACCCTAGCCCTAACCCTAGCCCTAACCCTAACCCTAGCCCTAAACCTAGACCTAGCCCTAGCCCTAGCCCTAGCCCTAATCCTAACCCTAACCCTAAACCTAACCCTAGCCCTAGCCCTAGACCGAGCCCTAACGCTAACCCTTACCCTAACCATCGCCCCAACCCTAGCCATAGCCCTAGCCCTAGCCCTAGCCCTAACCCTAACCCTAACCCTAGCCCTACCTAGCCCCAGCATATCCCTAACCCTAGCCATAGCCCTAACCCTACCCTAACTCTAACCCTAACCCTAGCCCTAGCCCTAGCCCTAGCCCTAGCCTTAGCCCTAGACCAAGCCCTAATCCTTACCCTAACCCTAAACCTAACCCTAACCCTAGCCCTAACCCTATGCCTAGCCCTAGCCCTAGCCCTAACCCTAACCCTAACCATAGCCCCAACCCTAGACCTAGCCCTAGCCCTAGCCCTAACCCTAAAACTAAACCTAGCCCAAGCCCTAGCCCTAGCCCTAACGCTAACCCTAACCCTAACCCTAAACCTAAACCTAATCTTAACCCTAAACCTAACCCTAACCCTAGCCATACCCCTAACCCTAGCCCTAACCCTAACCCTAAATCTTAACCCTAAACCTAACCCTAACCCTAGCCCTAGCCCTACATCTAGCCCAAACCCTAAACCTAACCCTAACCCTAGCCCTAACCCTAACCCTATCCCTAGCCCTAGCCCTAACTCTAACCCTAAACCTAACACTAGCCCTAGCCCTAGCCCTAGCCCTAACCCTAACGCTAGCCCCAGCCCTAGCCCAAACCCTAGCCCTAGCCCTAGCCCTAACCCTAACCCTAGCCCTAGCCCTAGCCCTAGCCGTAGCCCTAACACTAACCCTAACCCTAACCCTAAACCTATCACTAGCCCTAGCCCTAGCCCTAGCCCTAACCCTAACCCTAACCATAGCCCTAGCCCTAGCCCTAGCCCTAGCCCTAACCCTAACCCTAACCATAGCCCCAACCCTAGCCCTAGCCCTAGCCCTAGCCCTAACCCTAACCATAAGCCTAGCCCTAGCCCTAGCCCTAACCCTAACCCTAACCCTAGCCCTAGCCCTAAACCTAACCCTAAACCTAGCCCTAACCCTAGCCCTAGCCCTAGCCCTATCCCTAACCCTAACCCTAGCCCTAGCCCTAGCCTTAGCCCTAGCAATAACCCTAACCCTAGCCCTAGACCTAACCATAACCCTAACCCTAACCCTAACCCAAGCCCTAGCCCTAGCCCTAGCCCTAGCCCTAGCCCTAGACCAAGCCCTAACCCTAACCCTAACACTAAACCTAACCCTAACCCTAACCCTAACACTAAACCTAACCCTAACCCTAACCCTAACCCTAGCCCTAGCCCTAGACCTAGCCCTAAACCTAACCCTAGCCCTAGCCCTGGCCCTAGCCCTAACCCTAACCCTAGCCCTAGAGCTAACACTAACCCTAACCCTAACCCTAACCCTAGCCCTAGCCCTAGCCCTAGCCCTAGGCTTGCCCTAGTCCGAGCCCTAAACCTAGCCCTAACCCTAACCCTAACCCTAGCCCTAGAACTAGTCCTAGCCCTAGCCCTAACCCTAACCCTAAACCTAGAGCTAACCCTAACCCTAGCTCTACCCTAACCCTAACCCAAGCCCTAGTCATAGCCCTAGCCCTAGCCCTAGGCTTAACCCTAATCCATAACCCTGACGCTAAACCTAGCCCTAGCCCTAAACCTAGCCCTAGCCCTAACCCTAACCCTAACCCTAGCCCTAGCCCTAACCCTAACCCTAAACCTAGCCCTAACCCTAGTCCTAGCCCTAGTCCTATCCCTAACCCTAACCCTAGCCCTAGCCCTAGCCTTAGCCCTAGCAATAACCCTAACCCTAGCCCTAGCCCTAACCATAACCCTAACCCTAACACTAACCCTAGCCCTAGCCCTAGCCCTAGACCTAGCCCTAGACCAAGCCCTAACCCTAACCCTAACACTAAACCTAACCCTAACCCTAACCCTAACACTAAACCTAACCCTAACCCTAACCCTAACCCTAGCCCTAGCCCTAGACCTAGCCCTAACCCTAACCCTAGCCCTAGCCCTGGCCCTAGCCCTAACCCTAACCCTAGCCCTAGACCTAGCCCTAGCCCTAACCCTAACCCTAACCCTAGCCCTAGCCCTAACCCTAACCCTAACCCTAAACCTATCCCTAACCCTAACCCTAACCCTAACCCTAGCCCTAACCTTGCACTAGCCCTAGCCCTAGACCGAGCCTAACCCTAACCCTAACCCTAACCCTAATCCTAACCCTAAACCTAACCCTAACCCTAGCCCTACCCCTAACCCTAGCCCTAACCCTATCCCTAACCCTAAACCTAGCCCTATCCCTAGCCATAGCCCTAACCCTAATCCTAACCCTAAACCTAACCCTAACCCTAGCCCTACCCCTAACCCTAGCCCTAACCCTATCCCTAACCCTAAACCTAGCCCTATCCCTAGCCATAGCCCTAACTCTAAACCTAAACCTAACACTAGCCCTAGCCCTAGCCCTAGCCCTAACCCTAACGCTAGCCCCAGCCCTAGCCCAAACCCTAGCCCTAGCCCTAGCCCTAAACCTAACCCTAGCCCTAGCCCTAACCCTAGCCCTAGCCCTAGCCCTAACCCTAACCCTAGCCCTAACCCTAGCCCTAACCCTAACCCTAGCCCTAAACCTAGACCTAGCCCTAGCCCTAGCCCTAGCCCTAATCCTAACCCTAACCCTAAACCTAACCCTAGCCCTAGCCCTAGACCGAGCCCTAACGCTAACCCTTACCCTAACCATCGCCCCAACCCTAGCCATAGCCCTAGCCCTAGCCCTAGCCCTAACCCTAACCCTAACCCTAGCCCTACCTAGCCCCAGCATATCCCTAACCCTAGCCATAGCCCTAACCCTACCCTAACTCTAACCCTAACCCTAGCCCTAGCCCTAGCCCTAGCCCTAGCCTTAGCCCTAGACCAAGCCCTAATCCTTACCCTAACCCTAAACCTAACCCTAACCCTAGCCCTAACCCTATGCCTAGCCCTAGCCCTAGCCCTAACCCTAACCCTAACCATAGCCCCAACCCTAGACCTAGCCCTAGCCCTAGCCCTAACCCTAAAACTAAACCTAGCCCAAGCCCTAGCCCTAGCCCTAACGCTAACCCTAACCCTAACCCTAAACCTAAACCTAATCTTAACCCTAAACCTAACCCTAACCCTAGCCATACCCCTAACCCTAGCCCTAACCCTAACCCTAAATCTTAACCCTAAACCTAACCCTAACCCTAGCCCTAGCCCTACATCTAGCCCAAACCCTAAACCTAACCCTAACCCTAGCCCTAACCCTAACCCTATCCCTAGCCCTAGCCCTAACTCTAACCCTAAACCTAACACTAGCCCTAGCCCTAGCCCTAGCCCTAACCCTAACGCTAGCCCCAGCCCTAGCCCAAACCCTAGCCCTAGCCCTAGCCCTAACCCTAACCCTAGCCCTAGCCCTAGCCCTAGCCGTAGCCCTAACACTAACCCTAACCCTAACCCTAAACCTATCACTAGCCCTAGCCCTAGCCCTAGCCCTAACCCTAACCCTAACCATAGCCCTAGCCCTAGCCCTAGCCCTAGCCCTAACCCTAACCCTAACCATAGCCCCAACCCTAGCCCTAGCCCTAGCCCTAGCCCTAACCCTAACCATAAGCCTAGCCCTAGCCCTAGCCCTAACCCTAACCCTAACCCTAGCCCTAGCCCTAAACCTAAGCCTAAACCTAGCCCTAACCCTAGCCCTAGCCCTAGCCCTATCCCTAACCCTAACCCTAGCCCTAGCCCTAGCCTTAGCCCTAGCAATAACCCTAACCCTAGCCCTAGACCTAACCATAACCCTAACCCTAACCCTAACCCAAGCCCTAGCCCTAGCCCTAGCCCTAGCCCTAGCCCTAGACCAAGCCCTAACCCTAACCCTAACACTAAACCTAACCCTAACCCTAACCCTAACACTAAACCTAACCCTAACCCTAACCCTAACCCTAGCCCTAGCCCTAGACCTAGCCCTAAACCTAACCCTAGCCCTAGCCCTGGCCCTAGCCCTAACCCTAACCCTAGCCCTAGAGCTAACACTAACCCTAACCCTAACCCTAACCCTAGCCCTAGCCCTAGCCCTAGCCCTAGGCTTGCCCTAGTCCGAGCCCTAAACCTAGCCCTAACCCTAACCCTAACCCTAGCCCTAGAACTAGTCCTAGCCCTAGCCCTAACCCTAACCCTAAACCTAGAGCTAACCCTAACCCTAGCCCTACCCTAACCCTAACCCAAGCCCTAGTCATAGCCCTAGCCCTAGCCCTAGGCTTAACCCTAATCCATAACCCTGACGCTAAACCTAGCCCTAGCCCTAAACCTAGCCCTAGCCCTAACCCTAACCCTAACCCTAGCCCTAGCCCTAACCCTAACCCTAAACCTAGCCCTAACCCTAGTCCTAGCCCTAGTCCTATCCCTAACCCTAACCCTAGCCCTAGCCCTAGCCTTAGCCCTAGCAATAACCCTAACCCTAGCCCTAGCCCTAACCATAACCCTAACCCTAACACTAACCCTAGCCCTAGCCCTAGCCCTAGACCTAGCCCTAGACCAAGCCCTAACCCTAACCCTAACACTAAACCTAACCCTAACCCTAACCCTAACACTAAACCTAACCCTAACCCTAACCCTAACCCTAGCCCTAGCCCTAGACCTAGCCCTAACCCTAACCCTAGCCCTAGCCCTGGCCCTAGCCCTAACCCTAACCCTAGCCCTAGACCTAGCCCTAGCCCTAACCCTAACCCTAACCCTAGCCCTAGCCCTAACCCTAACCCTAACCCTAAACCTATCCCTAACCCTAACCCTAACCCTAACCCTAGCCCTAACCTTGCACTAGCCCTAGCCCTAGACCGAGCCTAACCCTAACCCTAACCCTAACCCTAACCCTAATCCTAACCCTAAACCTAACCCTAACCCTAGCCCTACCCCTAACCCTAGCCCTAACCCTATCCCTAACCCTAAACCTAGCCCTATCCCTAGCCATAGCCCTAACTCTAAACCTAAACCTAACACTAGCCCTAGCCCTAGCCCTAGCCCTAACCCTAACGCTAGCCCCAGCCCTAGCCCAAACCCTAGCCCTAGCCCTAGCCCTAAACCTAACCCTAGCCCTAGCCCTAGCCCTAGCTGTAGCCCTAACACTAACCCTAAGCCTAACCCTAAACCTATCACTAGCCCTAGCCCTAGCCCTAGCCCTAACCCTAACCCTAACCATAGCCCTAGCCCTAGCCCTAGCCCTAGCCCTAACCCTAACGCTAGCCCCAGCCCTAGCCCAAACCCTAGCCCTAGCCCTAGCCCTAACCCTAACCCTAGCCCTAGCCCTAGCCCTAGCCCTAGCCCTAACCATAACCCTAACCCTAACCCTAACCCTAAACCTATCACTAGCCCTAGCTCTAGCCCTAGCCCAAACCTGAAACCTAAACCTAACCCTAACCCTAGCCCTAAACCTAACCCTAACCCTAGCCCTAGCCCTATTCCTAGCACTAACCCTAACCCTAACACTAACCCTAACCCTAGCCCTAACCCTAACCCTAGGCGTACACTAACCCTAACCCTAACCCTAGCCCTAGCCCTAGCCCTAAAACTAACCCTAACCCTAGCCCTAGCCCTAGCCCTAACCCTAACCCTAGCCCTAACCCTAGCCCTAACCCTAACCCTAGCCCTAAACCTAGACCTAGCCCTAGCCCTAGCCCTAGCCCTAGCTCTAACCCTAACCCTAACCCTAAACCTAACCCTAGCCCTAGCCCTAGACCGAGCCCTAACGCTAACCCTTACCCTAACCATCGCCCCAACCCTAGCCATAGCCCTAGCCCTAGCCCTAGCCCTAACCCTAACCCTAACCCTAGCCCTACCTAGCCCCAGCATATCCCTAACCCTAGCCATAGCCCTAACCCTACCCTAACTCTAACCCTAACCCTAGCCCTAGCCCTAGCCCTAGCCCTAGCCTTAGCCCTAGACCAAGCCCTAATCCTTACCCTAACCCTAAACCTAACCCTAACCCTAGCCCTAACCCTATGCCTAGCCCTAGCCCTAGCCCTAACCCTAACCCTAACCATAGCCCCAACCCTAGACCTAGCCCTAGCCCTAGCCCTAACCCTAAAACTAAACCTAGCCCAAGCCCTAGCCCTAGCCCTAACGCTAACCCTAACCCTAACCCTAGCCCTAACCCTAACCCTAACCCTAACCCTAACCCTAGCCCTAGCCCTACATCTAGCCCAAACCCTAAACCTAACCCTAACCCTAGCCCTAACCCTAACCCTAGCCCTAGCCCTAGCCCTAGCCCTAGCCCTAGACCAAGCCCTAACCCTAAACCTAACCCTAAACCTAACCCTAACCCTAGCCCTATCCCTAAACCTAGCCCTAGCCCTAGCCCTAGCCCTAGCCCTAACCCTAACCCTAGCCCTACCTAGCCCCAGCATAACCCTAACCCTAGCCCTAGCCCTAACCCGACCCTAACTCTAACCCTAACCCTAGCCGTAGCCCTAG
>OX463233.1:22225531-22230531 GCA_949820135.1 Sylvilagus floridanus | reverse complement strand
TAGCCCTAGGCTTAACCCTAAACCAAAACCCAGACGCTAAACCTAAGCCTAGCCCTAGCACTAGCCCTAGCCCTAACCCTAAACCTAACCCTAACCCTAGCCCTAGACCTAGCCCTAGCCCTAGCCCTAGCCCTAACCCTAACCCTAACCCTAAACCTAGCCCTAGCCCTAGCTCTAGCCCTAACCCAAACCCTAAGCCTAGCCCTAGCCCTAGCCCAAGCCCTAGCCCTAACCCTAACCCAAACCCTAACCCTATCACTAGCCCTAGCCCTAGCCCTAGCCTTAGCCCTAACCCTTACCCTAACCCTAGCCCTAGCCCTAGCCCTAGCCCAAACCCTAAACCTAACACTAACCCTAGCCCTAACCCTAACCGTAGCCCTAGCCCTAGCCCTAGCCCTAGACCTAACCCTAACCCTAACCCTAGCCCTAGCCCTAGCCCTAGCCCTAGCCCTAACCCTAAACCTAACCCTAACCCTAGCCCTAGCCCTAGCCCTAGCCCTAGCCCTAGACCTAATCCTAACCCTAGCCCTAGCCCTAGCCCTAGCCCTAGCCCTAACCCTAGCCCTTGCAATAACCCTAACCCTAGCCCTAGCCCTAACCATAACCCTAACCCTAACCCTAACCCTAACACTAAACCTAACCCTAGCCCTAGCCCTAGCCCTAGCCCTAGCCCTAGCCCTAACCCTAAACCTAACCCTAACCCTAGCCCTAGCCCTAGCCCTAGCCCTAGCACTAGACCTAATCCTAACCCTAGCCCTAGCCCTAGACCTAATCCTAACCCTAACCCTAGCCCTAGCCCTAGCCCTTGCAATAAACCTAACCCTAGCCCTAGCCCTAACCATAACCCTAACCCTAACCCTAACCCTAACACTAACCCTAGCCCTAGCCCTAGCCCTAGCCCTAGCCATAGCCCTAACCCTAACCCTAAACCTAACCCTAAACCTAACCCTAACCCTAGCCCTAACCCTAACCCTAGCCCTAGACCTAGCCCTAACCCTAACCCTAGCCCTAAACCTAACCCTAACCCTAACCCTAACGCTAGCCCAAGCCCTAACACTAACCCTAACCCTAACCCTAGCCCTAGCCCTAGCCCTAACCCTAACCCTAACCCTAGCCCTAGCCCTAGCACTAACCCTAACCATAGCCCTAAACCTAACCCTAAACCTAACCCTAACCCTTGGCGTACCCAAACCCTAACCCTAACCCTAGCCCTAGCCCTAGACTGAGCCCTAACCCTAACCCTAACCCTAACCCTAAACCTAAACCTAACCCTAACCCTAGCCCTAACCCTAAACCTAACCCTAACCCTAGGCCTAGCGCTAGCCCTAGCCCTTGCCCTAGCCCGAGCCCTAGGACTAACCCTAGCCCTAGCCCTAGCCCTAGCCCTAACCCTAACGCTAGCCCTAGCCCTAAACCTAACCCTAACCCTAACCCTAACCCTAACCCTAGCGGTAGACCTAGCCCTAGCCCTTGCCCTAGCCCTAGCCCTAGCCCCAGCCCTAACACTAACTCTAACTCTAGCCCTAGCCCTAGCCCTAGCCCATACCCTAACCCTAACCCTAGCCCTAACCCTAACCCTAACCCTAGCCCTAACCCTAACCCTAGCCCTACCCTAACCCTAACCCTAGCCCTAGCATTAGCCCTTTCCCTAGCCCTAGCCTTAACCCTAAACCATAACCCTGACCCTAAACCTAGCCCTAGCCCTAGCCCTAGGCCTAGCCCTAGCCCTAACCCTAACCCTAACCCTAGCCCTAGCCCTAGCCCCAGCATAACCCTAACCCTAGCCCTATCCCTAACCCTACCCTAACTCTAACCCTAACCCTAGCCCTAAACATAGCCCTAGACCTAGACCAAGCCCTAACCCTAACCCTAACCCTAAACCTAGACCTAGCCCTAGCCCTAACCCTAACCCAAACCCTAAGCCTAGCCCTAGCCCTAGCCCAAGCCCTAGCCCTAACCCTAACCCAAACCCTAACCCTATCACTAGCCCTAGCCCTAGCCCTAGCCCTAGCCTTAGCCCTAACCCTTACCCTAACCCTAGCCCTAGCCCTAGCCCTAGCCCAAACCCTAAACCTAACACTAACCCTAGCCCTAACCCTAACCCTAGCCCTAGCCCTAGCCCTAGCCCTAGACCTAACCCTAACCCTAACCCTAGCCATAGCCCTAGCCCTAGCCCTAGCCCTAGCCCTAGCCCTAACCCTAAACCTAACCCTAACACTAGCCCTAGCCCTAACCATAACCCTAACCCTAACCCTAACCCTAACACTAAACCTAACCCTAACCCTAGCCCTAGCCCTAGCCCTAGCCCTAGCCATAACCCTAAACCTAACCCTAACCCTAGCCCTAGCCCTAGCCCTAGCCCTAGCACTAGACCTAATCCTAACCCTAGCCCTAGCCCTAGACCTAATCCTAACCCTAACCCTAGCCCTAGCCCTAGACCTTGCAATAACCCTAACCCTAGCCCTAGCCCTAACCATAACCCTAACCCTAACCCTAACCCTAACACTAACCCTAGCCCTAGCCCTAGCCCTAGCCCTAGCCATAGCCCTAACCCTAACCCTAACCCTAACCCTAAACCTAACCCTAACCCTAGCCCTAAACCTAACCCTAGCCCTAGACCTAGCCCTAACCCTAACCCTATCCCTAAACCTAACCCTAACCCTAACCCTAACGCTAGCCCTAGCCCTAACACTAACCCTAACCCTAGCCCTAACCCTAGCCCTAGCCCTAGCACTAACCCTAACCATAGCCCTAAACCTAACCCTAAACCTAACCCTAACCCTAGGCGTACCCAAACCCTAACCCTAACCCTAGCCCTAGCCCTAGACTGAGCCCTAACCCTAACCTAGCCCAAACCCTAACCCTAACCCTAACCCTAGGCCTAGCGCTAGCCCTAGCCCTTGCCCTAGCCCGAGCCCTAGGACTAACCCTAGCCCTAGCCCTAGCCCTAGCCCTAACCCTAACGCTAGCCCTAGCCCTAAACCTAACCCTAACCCTAACCCTAACCCTAACCCTAGCGGTAGACCTAGCCCTAGCCCTTGCCCTAGCCCAAGCCCTAGCCCCAGCCCTAACACTAACTCTAACTCTAGCCCTAGCCCTAGCCCTCGCCCATACCCTAACCCTAACCCTAGCCCTAACCCTAACCCTAACCCTAGCCCTAACCCTAACCCTAGCCCTACCCTAACCCTAACCCTAGCCCTAGCCTTAGCCCTTTCCCTAGCCCTAGCCTTAACCCTAAACCATAACCCTGACCCTAAACCTAGACCTAGCCCTAGCCCTAGGCCTAGCCCAAGCCCTAACCCTAACCCTAACCCTAGCCCTAGCCCTAGCCCCAGCATAACCCTAACCCTAGCCCTATCCCTAACCCTACCCTAACTCTAACCCTAACCCTAGCCCTAACCCTAGCCCTAGACCTAGACCAAGCCCTAACCCTAACCCTAAGCCTATCCCTAGCCCTAACCCTAGCCCTAACCCTAACCCTAACCCTGGCCCTAACCCTAACCCTAGCCCTAACCTAACCCTAGCCCTGGCCCTAGCCCTAGCCCTAGCCCTAGCCCTAGGCCTAACACCAACCCTAACCCTAGCCCTAGCCCTAGCCCCAGCCCTAACACTAACTCTAACTCTAGCCCTAGCCCTAGCCCTAGCCCATACCCTAACCCTAACCCTAGCCCTAACCCTAACCCTAACCCTAGCCCTAACCCTAACCCTAGCCCTACCCTAACCCTAACCCTAGCCCTAGCATTAGCCCTTTCCCTAGCCCTAGCCTTAACCCTAAAGCATAACGCTGACCCTAAACCTAGCCCTAGCCCTAGCCCTAGGCCTAGCCCTAGCCCTAACCCTAACCCTAACCCAAGCCCTAGCCCTAGCCCCAGCATAACCCTAACCCTAGCCCTATCCCTAACCCTACCCTAACTCTAACCCTAACCCTAGCCCTAACCCTAGCCCTAGACCTAGACCAAGCCCTAACCCTAACCCTAACCCTAAACCTAGCCCTAGCCCTAGCCCTAACCCTAACCCAAACCCTAAGCCTAGCCCTAGCCCTAACCCAAGCCCTAGCCCTAACCCTAACCCAAACCCTAACCCTATCACTAGCCCTAGCCCTAGCCCTAGCCTTAGCCCTAACCCTTACCCTAACCCTAGCCCTAGCCCTAGCCCTAGCCCAAACCCTAAACCTAACACTAACCCTAGCCCTAACCCTAACCCTAGCCCTAGCCCTAGCCCTAGCCCTAGACCTAACCCTAACCCTAACCCTAGCCCTAGCCCTAGCCCTAGCCCTACCCCTAGCCCTAACCCTAAACCTAACCCTAACCCTAGCCCTAGCCCTAACCATAACCCTAACCCTAACCCTAACCCTAACACTAAACCTAACCCTAACCCTAGCCCTAGCCCTAGCCCTAGCCCTAACCCTAAACCTAACCCTAACCCTAGCCCTAGCCCTAGCCCTAGCCCTAGCACTAGACCTAATCCTAACCCTAGCCCTAGCCCTAGACCTAATCCTAACCCTTACCCTAGCCCTAGCCCTAGCCCTTGCAATAACCCTAACCCTAGCCCTAGCCCTAACCATAACCCTAACCCTAACCCTAACCCTAACACTAACCCTAGCCCTAGCCCTAGCCCTAGCCCTAGCCCTAGCCATAGCCCTAACCCTAACCCTAACCCTAACCCTAAACCTAACCCTAACCCTAGCCCTAACCCTAACCCTAGCCCTAGACCTAGCCCTAACCCTAACCCTAGCCCTAAACCTAACCCTAACCCTAACCCTAACGCTAGCCCTAGCCCTAACACTAACCCTAACCCTAGCCCTAACCCTAGCCTAGCCCTAGCACTAACCCTAACCATAGCCCTAAACCTAACCCTAAACCTAACCCTAACCCTAGGCGTACCCAAACCCTAACCCTAACCCTAGCCCT
Source organism: Sylvilagus floridanus (assembly GCA_949820135.1). NCBI lineage: Eukaryota > Metazoa > Chordata > Mammalia > Lagomorpha > Leporidae > Sylvilagus > Sylvilagus floridanus. The sequence goes on along the minus strand of OX463233.1, from coordinate 22,225,621 downwards.
AGCCCTAGGCTGAGCCCTAACCCTAACCCTAACCCTAACCCTAACCCTAAACCTAAACCTAACCCTAACCCTAGCCCTAACCCTAAACCT
>OX463233.1:22208031-22210531 GCA_949820135.1 Sylvilagus floridanus | reverse complement strand
CCCTAACCCTAACCCTAGCCCTAGCCCTAGCCCTAACACTAACCCCAACCCTAGCCCTAGCCCTAGCCCTAACCCTAACCCTAGCCCTAACCCTAGCCCTAACCCTAACCCTAATCCTAGCCCTAAACCTAGACCTAGCCCTAGCCCTAGCTCTAGCCCTAGCCCTAGCCCTAATCCTAACCCTAACCGTAAAACTAACCCTAGCCCTAGCCCTAGACCGAGCCCTAACCCTAACCCTTACCCTAACCATAGCCCCCGCACTAGCCATAGCCCTAGCCCTAGCCCTGGCCCTAACCCTAACCCTAACCCTAGCCGTACCTAGCCCCAGCATAACCCTAACCCTAGCCCTAGCCCTAACCCTAACCTAACTCTAACCCTAACCCTAGCCCTAGCCCTAGCCCTAGCCTTAGCCCTAGACCAAGCCCTAACCCTTACCCTAACCCTAAACCTAACCCTAACCCTAGCCCTAACCCTAAGCCTAGCCCTAGTCATAGACCTAGCCCTAACACTAACCCTAACCATAGCCCCAACCCTAGCCCTAGCCCTAGCCCTAGCCCTAACCCTAACCATAAACCTAGCCCTAGCCCTAGCCCTAGCCCTAACCCTAAACCTAACCCTAACCCTAGCCCTAACCCTAACCCTAGCCCTAGACATAGCCCTAGCCCTAGCCCTAGCCCTATCCCTAACCCTAACCCTAGCCCTAGCCCTAGCCTTAGCCCTAGCAATAACCCTAACCCTAGCCCTAGCCCTAACCATAACCCTAACCCTAACCCTAACCCTAGCCCTAGCCCTAGCCCTAGCCCTAGCCCTAGACCAAGCCCTAACCCTAACCCTAACACTAAACCTAACCCTAACCCTTACCCTAACCCTAAACCTAACCCTAACTCTAGCCCTAACCGTAAGCCTAGCACCAGCACTAGCCCTAGCCCTAACCCTAACCCTTACCATAGCCCCAACCCTAGCCCTAGCCCTAGCCCTAGCCCTAACCCTAACCATAAGCCTAGCCCTAGCCCTAGCCCTAACCCTAACCCTAACCCTAGCCCTAGAACTAGTCCTACCCCTAGCCCTAACCCTAAACCTAACCCTAGCCCTAACCCTAACCCTAAACCTAGAGCTAACCCTAACCCTAACCCTACCCTAACCCTAACCCAAGCCCTAGTCAGAGCCCTAGCCCTAGCCCTAGGCTTAACCCTAATCCATAACCCTGACGCTAAACCTAGCACTAGCCCTAGCCCTAGCCCTAGCCCTAACCCTAAACCTAATCCTAACCCTAGCCCTTGCCCTAGCACTAGCCCTAGCCCTAATCTTAACCCTAACCCTAACCCTAACCCTAGCCCTAGCCCTAGCCCTAGCCCTAACACTAACCCTAACCCTTGTCCTAGCCCTAACCCTAACCCTAACCCTAAACCTATCCCTAACCCTAACCCTAACCCTAACCCTAGCCCTAACCTTGCACTAGCCCTAGCCCTAGACCGAGCCTAACCCTAACCCTAACCCTAACCCTAATACTAACCCTAAACCTAACCCTAACCCTAGCCCTACCCCTAACCCTAGCCCTAACCCTAACCCTAACCCTAAACCTAGCCCTATCCCTAGCCCTAGCCCTAACTCTAACCCTAAACCTAACACTAGCACTAGCCCTAGCCCTAGCCCTAGCCCTAACCCTAGCCCTAACCCTAACCCTAACCCTAGCCCTAGCCCTAGCCCTAGCCCTAGCCCTAGCCCTAGCCCTAACCCTAACCCTAGCCCTAGCCCTAGACTTAGCCCTAGCAATAACCCTAACCCTAGCCCTAGCCCTAATAATAACCCTAACCCTAACCCTAACCCTAACCCTAGCCCTAGCCCTAGCCTTAGCCCTAGCAATAACCCTAACCCTAGCCCTAGCCCTAATAATAACCCTAACCCTAACCCTAACCCTAGCCCTAGCCCTAGCCCTAGCCCTAGCACTAGACCAAGCCCGAACACTAACCCTAACACTAAACCTAACCCTAAACCTTACCCTAACCCTAAACCTAACCCTAACTCTAGCCCTAACCCTAAGCCTAGCACTAGGCCTAGCCCTAGCCCTAACCCTAACCCTAACCATAGCCCCAACCCTAGCCCCAACCCTAGCCCTAGCCCTAGCCCTAGTCCTAACCCTAACCCTAACCCTAAACCTAAGCCTAACCCTAACCCTAGCCCTAGCCTTAACCTTACCCTAACTCTAACCCTAACCATAGCCCTAGCCCTAACCCTAACCCTAACCATAGCCCCAACCCTAGCCCTAGCCCTAGCCCTAGCCCTAACCCTAACCATAACCCTAGCCCTAGCCCTATCCCTAGCCCTAACCCTAACCCTAACCCTAACCCTAGCCCTAGCCCTAACCCTGACCCTAACCCTAGCCCTAGCCCTAAACCTAACCCTTGCCCTAACCCTAACCCTAACCCTAACCCTAGACCTAGCCCTAGCCCTAGCCCTAGCCTTAGCCCAAACCCTAACCCTAACCCTAACCCTAGCCCTA
>OX463233.1:22200531-22203031 GCA_949820135.1 Sylvilagus floridanus | reverse complement strand
CTTAGCCCTTTCCCTAGCCCTAGCCTTAACCCTAAACCATAACCCTGACCCTAAACCTAGCCCTAGACCTAGCCCTAGGCCTAGCCCTAGCCCTAACCCTAACCCTAACCCTAGCCCTAGCCCTAGCCCCAGCATAACCCTAACCCTAGCCCTATCCGTAACCCTACCCTAACTCTAACCCTAACCCTAGCCCTAACCCTAGCCCTAGCCCTAGACCAAGCCCTAACCCTAACCCTAAGCCTATCCCTAGCCCTAACCCTAGCCCTAACCCTAACCCTAACCCTGGCCCTAACCCTAACACTAGCCCTAACCTAACCCTAGCCCTGGCCCTAGCCCTAGCCCTAGCCCTAGCCCTAGGCCTAACACTAACCCTAACCCTAGCCCTAGCCCTAACCCTAACCCAAACCCTGGCCCTAACCCTAGCCCTAGCCCTAGCCCTAACCATAACCATAACCCTAGCCCTTGCCCTAGCCCTAGCCCTAACCCTAACCCTAGCCCTAACCCTAACCCTAACCCTAAACCTAACCCTAGACCTAACCCTAGACCTAGCCCTAGCCCTAGCCCTAGCCCAAATCCTAACCCTAACCCTAGCCCTAGCCCTAGCCCTAGCCATAGGCCTAGCCCTAACCCTAACCCTAACCCTAACCCTAGCCCTAACCCTAAACCTAACACTAGCCCTAGCCCTAGCCCTACCCTATCCCTAACCCTAGCCCTAGCCCTAGCCCTAGCCTTAACCCTAAACCATAACCCTGACCCTAAACCTAGCCCTAGCCCTAGCCCTAGCCCTAAACCTAAACCTAACCCTAACCCTAGCCCTAGCCCTAGCCCAAGCCCTAGAACTAGACCTAACCCTAACCCTAGCCCTAGCCCTAGCCCTAACCCTAAACCTAACCCTAGCCCTAGCCCTAACCCTAACCCTAACACTAACCCTAGAATCACACTAAACCTAACCCTAACCCTAGCGCTAAACCTAACCCTAGACCTTCCCTAACCCTAACCCTAGCCCTAGCCCTAACCGTAACCTAACCCTAGCCCTAGCCCTAGCCCTAAACCTAACCCTAAACCTAGCCCTAGCCCTAGCCCTAACACTAACCCTAACCCTAGCCCTAGCCCTGGTCCTAGCCCTAGCCCTAACCCTAACCCTAGACCTAGTCCTAACCCTAACCTAACCCTAGCCCTAACTCTAGCCCTAACCCTAACCCTAAACATCGCCCTAACACTAGCCCTAGCCCTAGCCCTAGCCCTAAACCTAACCCTAACCATAACCCTAACCCTAGCCCTAGTCCTCACCCTAACCCTAACCCTAACCCTAACCATAGCCCTAAACCTAACCCTAGACCTACCCTAAACCTAACCCTAGCCCTAGCCCTAACCCTAACTCTAACCCTAGCCCTAGCCCTAGCCCTAACCCTAACCCTAACCCTAGCCCTAGCACTATCCCTAACACTAAACCTAACCCTAGCCCTAGCCCTAGTCCTAGCCCTAGACCTAACACTAACCCTAGCCCTAACCCTAGTCCTAACCCTAACCCTAACCATAGCCCTAACCCTAGACCTAGCCCTAGCCCTAGCCCTAACCCTAAACCTAACCATAGCCCCAACCATAGCCCTAGCCCTAGCCCTAGCCCTAACAGTAACCATAACCCTAGCCCTAGCCCTAGCCCTAGCCCTAGCCCTAGCCCTAACCCTAACCCTAAACCTAGCCCTAACCCTAACCCTAACCCTAACCCTAGCCCTAGCCTTGCACTAGCCCTAGCCCTAGCCTTAGCCCTAACCCTAACCCTAACCCATGCCCTAATCCTAACCCTAACCCTAATCCGAGCCCTAGCCCTAGCCCTAGCCCTAGCCCTAGCCCTAAACCTAACCCTAGCCCTAGCCCTAGCCCTAGTTCTAGCCCTAAACCTGACCCTTACCCTAACACTAACCCTAGGCGTACCCTAACCCTAACCCTAACCCTAGCCCTAGCCCTAGACCGCGCCCTAACCCTAACCATAAACCTAAACCTAACCATAACCATAACCCTAACCCTAGCCCTAACCCTAACCCTAACCCTAGCCCTAGACCTAGCCCTAGCCCTTGCACTAGCCCTAGCCCTAGCACTAACCCTAGCCTTGCCCTAGCCCTAGCCCTAGCCCTAAACTTAAACCTAGCCCTAGCCCTATACCTAACCCTAACTCTAACGCTAACCCTAGCCCTAGCCCTAGCCCTAGCCCTAGCCCTAGCCCCTGCCCTAGCCCTAGCCCTAGCCCTAGCCCTAGCCCTAACCCTAACCCTAACCCTAACCCTAGCCCTAGCCCTAGCCCTAGCCCTAACCCTAACCCTAACCCTAGCCCTAACCCTAACCCTAACCCTAGCCCTAACCCTTACCCTAGCCCTACCCTAACCCTAATCCAAGCCCTAGCCCTGACCCTAGCCCTAGCCCTAGCCTTAACCCTAACCCTAACCCTAACCCTAACCCTAACCCTGACCCTAAACCTAGCCCTAGTCCTAGCCCTTACACT
>OX463233.1:22175531-22178031 GCA_949820135.1 Sylvilagus floridanus | reverse complement strand
GCCCTAACCCTAACCCTAACCCTAAACCTAACCCTATCCCTCGCCCTAACCATAACCCTAGCCCTAACCCTAGCCCTAGCCCTAGATTAGACCTAACCCTAACCCTAACACTAACCCTAACTCTAAAACTAGCCCTAGCCCTAGCACTAGCCCCAACACTAACCATAACACTAGCCCTATCCCTAGCCATAGCCCTAGCCCTAACCCTAACCCTAGCCCCAGCCCTAGCCCAAACCCTAACCATAGCCCTAGCCCTAGCCCTAGCCCTAACCCTCACCCTAGCCCTAGACCTAGCCATAACCCTAGCCCTAGCCCTAACCCTAACCCTAACCCTAACCCTAACCCGAGCCCTAACCCTAACCCTAACCCTAACCCTAGCCCTAGCCCTAGCCCTAGCCCTAGCCCTAACCATAACGCTAACCCTAACCCTAGCCCTAGCACTAACCCTAACCCTAACCCTAGCACTAGCCCTAGCCCTAGCACTACCCCTAACCCTAGCCCTAGCCCTAGCCTAGATCTATACCTAACCCTAACACTAACCCTAACCCTAACCCTAACCCTAACCCTAACCCTAACCCTAGCCCTAGCCCTAACCCTAACCCTAACCATAAACCTAACCCTAACCCTAACCCTAAAGCTAGCCTTAGCCCTAGCCCTAGCCCTAGCCCTAACCCTAACCCTAACCCTAACTCTAGCCCTAGCCCTAACCCTAAACCTAGCCCTAACCCTAACCCTAACCCTAACCCTAACCCTAACCCTAACCCTAACCCGAGCCCTAACCCTAACCCTAAACCTAACCCTAGCCCTAGCCCTAGCCCTAGCCCTAGCCCTAACCATAACGCTAACCCTAACCCTAGCCCTAGCACTAACCCTAACCCTAACCCTGGCCCTAACCCTACCCCTAGCCGTAACCCTAACCCTAGCCCTAGCACTAGCCCTAGCCCTAGCCCTAGCCCTAACACTAACGCTAACCCTAACCCTAGCCCTAACCCTAACCCTAACCCTGGCCCTAACCCTAGCCCTAACCCTAACCCTAACCCTGGCCCTAACCCTAACACTAACCTTAGCCCTAGCCCTCACCCTAACCCTAACCCTAACCATAACCCTAGCCCTAAACCTAACCCTAGCCCTACCCTAACCCTAACCCTAGCCCTAGCCCTAACCCTACCCTAACCCTAGCCCTAGCCCTAGCCCTAACCCTAAACCTAAAGCTAGCCCTAGCCCTAGCCCTAGCCCTAGCCCTAACCCTAACTCTAGCCCTAACCCTAACCCTAACAATAACCCTAGCCCTAGCCCTAACCCTAACCCTAGCCCTAGCCCTAGCCCTAACCCTAAACCTAAACCTAACCCTAGCCCTAGCCCTAGCACAAGCCCTAGCCCTAACCCTAAGCCTAACCCTAACCCTAGCCCTAGCCCTAGCCCTAGCCCTAACCCTAACACTAACCCTAGCCCTAGCCCTAGCCCTAGCCCTAGCCCTAGCCCTAACCCTAATCCTAACACTAAACCTAGCCCTAACCCTAACCCTAACCCTAGCCCTGGCCTTGCAGTAGCCCTAGCCCTAGACCGAGCCTAACCCTAACCCTAACCCTAAACCTAACCCTAACCCTAGCCCTAACCCTAACCCTAGCCCTAACCCTAACCCTAACCCTAGCCCTAGCCCTAGCCCTAGCCCTAGCCCTAACACTAGCCCTAACCGTAACCCTAAACCTAACCCTAACCCTAACCCTAGCCCTAGCCCTAGCCCTAGCCTAGACCTAACCCTAAACCTAACCCTAACCCTAACCCTAACCCTAGCCCTACACTAGCACTAGCCCTAACCCTAACCCTAACACTAGCCCTAGCCCTAGCCCTAGCCCTAACCCTAGCCCCAGCCCTAGCCCAAACCCTAACCCTAGCCCTAGCCCTAGCCCTAGCCCTAACCCTCACCCTAGATCTAGCCCTAGCCCTAACCCTAGCCCTAGCCCTAACCCTAACCCTAACACTAAACCTATCACTAGCCCTAGCCCTAGCCCTAGCCCTAACACTAGCCCTAGCCCTATCCCTAAACCTAACCCTAACCCTAGCCCTAACCTTAACCCAAACCCTAGCCCTAGCCGTAGCCCTAGCCCTAGCCCTAACCCTAACCCTAACCCTAACCCTATTCTAGCCCTAGACTTAACCCTAGCTCTAGCCCTAACCCTAAACCTAACCCTAACTCTAGCCCTAACCTTAACCCAAACCCTAACCCTAGCCCTAGCCCTAGCCCTAGCCCTAGACCTAACCCTAGCCCTAGCCCTAGCCTAGACCTAACCCTAACCCTAACCCTAACCCTAACCCTAACCCTAAACCTAGCCCTAGCCCTAGCACTAGCCCTAACCCTAACCCTAACACTAGCCCTCTCCCTACCCTAGCCCTAACACTAGTCCTAACCCTAACCCTAACCCTAACCCTAAACCTAGCCCTAGCCCTAGCACTAGCCCTAACCCTAACCCTAACCCTAACACTAGCCCTAGCCCTAGCC
>OX463233.1:22158031-22160531 GCA_949820135.1 Sylvilagus floridanus | reverse complement strand
TAGCCCTAGCCGTTGCCCTAACCCTAGCCCTAGCCCTAGCCTAGCCCTAACCCTAACCCTAACCCTAACCCTAACCCTAACCCTAGCCCTAGCCCTAGCCCTAGCCCTAACCCTAACCCTAACCCTAGCCCAAGCCCTAGCCCTAGCCCAAACCCTAACCCTAACCCTAACCCTGGCCCTAAACGTAAACCTAGCCCTAACCCTAACCCTAGCCCTCGCCCTAGCCCTAGCCCTAGCCCTAGCCCTAACCCAAACCCTAACGCTAACACTAACCCTAGCCGTAGCCCTAACCCTAAACCTAACCTTAGCCCTAGCCCTAGCCCTAGCCCTAGCCCTAACCCTAACCCTAACCCTAGCCCTAGCCATACACCTAACCCTAGCCCTAGCCCTAGCCCTAACCCTAACCCTAACCCTAACCCTAACCCTAATCCTAGCCCTAGTCCTAGCCCTGGCCCTTGGCTTAGCCTTAGTCCTAGCACTAACCCTAACCCAAACCCTAACCCTAACCCTAGCCCTAGCCCTAGCCCTAACACTAACCCTAATCCTAGCCCTAGCCCTAGCCCTAACCCTAACCCTAGAGCTAACCCTAGCCCTAACCCTAACCATAACCCTAGCCCTAAACCTAGACCTAGCCCTAGCCCTAGCCCTAGCCCTAGTCCTAACTCTAAAGCTAACCCTAAGCCTTGCCCTAAACCTAACCCTAACCCTAACCCTAGCCCAAGCCCTAGCCCTAGCCCTTGCCCTAACCCTAGCCATAGCCCTAGCCTAGCCCTAACCCTAACCCTAAAACTAAACCTAAACCTAGCCCTAGCCCTAGCCCTAGCCCTAACCCTAAACCTAAACCTAACACTAGCCCTAGACCAAGCCCTAGCCCTAACCCTAACCCTAGCCCCCGCCCTAACCCTAACCCTAACCCTAACACTAGCCCTAGCCCTAGCCCTAGCCCTAGCCCTATCCCTAACCCTAGCCCTAGCCCTAGCCCTAGCCTTAGACCTAGCAATAACCCTCACCCTAGCCCTAGCCCTAACCCTAACCCTAACCCTAACCCTAGCCCTAGCCCTAGCACTAGACCTAGCCCTAGACCAAGCCCTAACCCTAACCCTAACACTAAACCTAACCCTAACCCTAAACCTAACCCTAGCCCTACCCATAGACCTAGCCCTAATCCTAACCCTAGCCCTAGCCCTAGCCCTAGCCCTAACCCTAACCCTAGCCCTAGACCTAACCCTAACCCTAACCCTCACCCTAACCCTAGCCCTAGCCCTAACCCTAGCCCTAGGCTTGCCCTAGCACGAGCCCTAGCCCTAGCCCTAACGCTTACCCAACCCTAGCCCTAGAACTAGTCCTAGCCCTAGCCCTAACCCTAACCCTAACCCTAGCCCTAACCCTAACCCTAAACCTAGACCTAACCCTAACCCTAGCCCTACCCTAACCCTAACCCTAGCCCTAGTCATAGCCCTAGCCCTAGCCCTAGGCTTAACCCTAATCCATAACCCTGACGCTAAACCTAGCCCTAGCCTTAGCCCTAGCCCTAACCCTAAACCTAACCCTAACCTTAGCCCTTGCCCCAGCACTAACCCTAACCCTAACCTTAACCCTAACCCTAACCCTAACCCTAGCCCTAGCCCTAGCCCTAGCCCTAACCCCAACACTAACCCTAGCCATGGACCTAGCCCTAGCCCTAGCCCTATTCCTAACCCTAGCCCTAGCCCTAGCCCTAGCCCTAGCCCTATCCCTAACCCTAGCCCTAGCCCTAGCCTTAGACCTAGCAATAACCCTCACCCTAGCCCTAGCCCTAACCATAACCCTAACCCTAACCCTAGCCCTAGCCCTAGCACTAGACCTAGCCCTAGACCAAGCCCTAACCCTAACCCTAACACTAAACCTAACCCTAACCCTAACCCTAACCCTAGCCCTACCCATAGACCTAGCCCTAATCCTAACCCTAGCCCTAGCCCTAGCCCTAGCCCTAACCCTAACCCTAGCCCTAGACATAACCCTAACCCTAACCCTCACCCTAACCCTAGCCCTAGCCCTAACCCTAGCCCTAGGCTTGCCCTAGCCCGAGCCCTAGCCCTAGCCCTAACGCTTACCCAACCCTAGCCCTAGAACTAGTCCTAGCCCTAGCCCTAACCCTAACCCTAACCCTAGCCCTAACCCTAACCCTAAACCTAGACCTAACCCTAACCCTAGCCCTACCCTAACCCTAACCCTAGCCCTAGTCATAGCCCTAGCCCTAGCCCTAGGCTTAACCCTAATGCATAAAATGACGCTAAACCTAGCCCTAGCCTTAGCCCTAGCCCTAACCCTAAACCTAACCCTAACCCTAGCCCTTGCCCCAGCACTAACCCTAACCCTAAACTTAACCCTAACCCTAACCTTAACCCTAGCCCTAGCCCTAGCCCTAGCCCTAACCCTAACACTAACCCTAGCCATGGACCTAGCCCTAGCCCTAGCCCTAGCCCTAATCCTAACCCTAACCCTAACCCTAAACATGGCC
>OX463233.1:22145531-22150531 GCA_949820135.1 Sylvilagus floridanus | reverse complement strand
CCTAACACTAACCCTAACCCTAAACCTAACCCTAGCCCTAGCCCTAGAACGAGCCCTAACCCTACCCTTACCCTAACCATAGCCCCAACCCTAGCCATAGCCCTAGCCCTAGCCCTAGCCCTAACCCTAACCCTAACCCTAGCCCTACCTAGCCCCAGCATAACCCTAACCCTAGCCCTAGCCCTAACCCTACCCTAACTCTAACCCTAACCCTAGCCCTAGCCCTAGCCCTAGCCTTAGCCCTAGACCAAGCCCTAACCCTTACCCTAACCCTAAACCTAACCCTAACCCTAGCTCTAACCGTAAGCCTAGACCTAGCCCTAGCCCTAGCCCTAACCCTAACCCTAACCATAGCCCCAACCCTAGCCCTATCACTACCCTAGCCCTAACCCTAACCATAACCCTATCCCTAGCCCTAGCCTTAGGCCTAACCCTAACCCTAACCCTAACACTAGCCCTAACCCTAACCCTTACCCTAACCCTAGCCCTAGCCCTAGCCCTAGACCTAGCTCTATCCCTAACCCTAACCCTCGCCCTAGCCCTAGCCTTAGCCCTAGCAATAACCCTAACCCTAGCCCTAGCCCTAACCATAACCCTAACCCTAACCCTAGCCCTAGCCCTAGCCATAGCCCTAGCCCTAGACCAAGCCCTAGCCCTAACCCTAACACTAAACCTAACCCTAACCCTTACACTAACCCTAAACCTAACCCTAACTCTAGCCCTAACCCTAAGCCTAGCACTAGGCCTAGCCCTAGCCCTAACCCTAACCCTAAACATAGCCCCAACCCTAGCCCTAGCCCTAGCCCTAGCCCTAACCCTAACCATAGCCTAGCCCTAGCCCTAGCCCTAGCCTTAACCCTAACCCTAACCCTAACTCTAGCCATAACCCTAACCCTAGCCCTAGCCCTAGCCCTAGCCCTAGCCCTATCCCTAACCCTAACCCTAGCCCTAACCCTAACCCTAGCCCTAGCCCTAGACCTAGCCCTAGACCTAACCCTAGCCCTAGCCCTAACCCTAGCCTTAGCCCTAAACCTAACCTTTACCCTAACCATAGCCCTAGCCCTAGCCCTAACCCTAGCCATAGACCAAGCAGTAACCCTAAACCTAACCCTAACCCTAGCCCTAACCCGAACCCTAGCCCCAGCCCTAGCCCAAACCCTAACCCTAGCCCTAGCCCTAGCCTTAGCCCTAGCCATAACCCTAACCCTAGCCCTAGCCCTAGCTCTAACCCTAGCCCAAACCCTAAACCTAACCCTAACCCTAGCCCTAACCCTAACCCTAGCCCTAGCCCTAGTCCTAGACCTAACCCTAGACCTAGCCCTAGCCCAAGCCATAACCCTAAACCTAACCCTAACCCTAACCCTAGCCCTAGCCCTAGCCCTAGTCCTAGCCCTAGACCAAGCCCTAACCCTAAACCTAACCCTAAACCTAACCCTAACCCTAGCCCTATCCCTAAACCTAGCCCTAGCCCTAGCCCTAGCCCTAGCACTAACCCTAAACCTAACCCTAGCCCTAGCCATAACCCTAACCCTAGCCCTAGCCCTAACCCTAACCCTAACCCTAACCCTAACCCTAACCCTAACCCTAATCCTAGCCCTAACCCTAGCCCTGGCCCTTGCCCTAGCCCTATTCCTAGCACTAACCCTAACCCTAACACTAACCCTAAACCTAGCCCTAACCCTAACCCTAGGCGTACCCTAACCCTAACCCTAACCCTAGCCCTAGCCCTAGCCCTAACACTAACCCTAACCCTAGCCCTAGCCCTAGCCCCAACCCTAACCCTAGCCCTAACCCTAGCCCTAACCCTAACCCTAATCCTAGCCCTAAACCTAGACCTAGCCCTAGCCCTAGCTCTAGCCCTAGCCCTAGCCCTAATCCTAACCCTAACCGTAAAACTAACCCTAGCCCTAGCCCTAGACCGAGCAATAACCCTAACCATTACCCTAACCATAGCCCCCGCACTAGCCATAGCCCTAGCCCTAGCCCTAGCCCTAACCCTAACCCTATCCCTAGCCGTACCTAGCCCCAGCATAACCCTAACCCTAGCCCTAGCCCTAACCCTACCCTAACTCTAACCCTAACCCTAGCCCTAGCCCTAGCCCTAGCCTTAGCCCTAGACCAAGCCCTAACCCTTACACTAACCCTAAACCTAACCCTAACCCTAGCCCTAACCCTAAGCCTAGCCCTAGTCCTAGCCCTAGCCCTAACACTAACCCTAACCATAGCCCCAACCCTAGCCCTAGCCCTAGCCCTAGCCCTAACCCTAACCATAAACCTAGCCCTAGCCCTAGCCTTGCCCTAAACCTAAACCTAACCCTAACCCTAGCCCCAACCCTAACCCTAGCCCTAGAACTAGCCCTAGCCCTAGCCCTAGCCCTATCCCTAACCCTAACACTAGCCCTAGCCCTAGCCTTAGCCCTAGCAATAACCCTAACCCTAGCCCTAGCCCTAACCATAACCCTAACCCTAACCCTAACCCTAGCCCTAGCCCTAGCCCTAGCCCTAGGCTTGCCCTAGTCCGAGCCCTAGCCCTAGCCCTAACCCTAACCCTAACCCTAGCCCTAGAACTAGTCCTAGCCCTAGCCCTAACCCTAAACATAACCCTAGCCCTAACCCTAACCCTAAACCTAGAGCTAACCCTTACCCTAGCCCTACCCTAACCCTAACCCAAGCCCTAGTCATAGCCCTAGCCCTAGCCCTAGGCTTAACCCTAATCCATAACCCTGACGCTAAACCTACACCTAGCCCTAGCCCTAGCCCTAGCCCTAACCCTAAACCTAATCCTAACCCTAGCCCTTGCTCTAGCACTAGCCCTAGCCCTAACCCTAACCCTAACCCTAGCCCTAGAACTAGTCCTAGCCCTAGCCCTAACCCTAAACATAACCCTAGCCCTAACCCTAACCCTAACCCTAAACCTATCCCTAACCCTAACCCTAACCCTAACCCTAGCCCTAACCTTGCACTAGCCCTAGCCCTAGACCGAGCCTAACCCTAACCCTAACCCTAACCCTAATCCTAACCCTAAACCTAACCCTAACCCTAGCCATACCCCTAACCCTAGCCCTAACCCTAACCCTAACCCTAAACCTAGCCCTATCCCTAGCCCTAGCCCTAACTCTAACCCTAAACCTAACACTAGCCCTAGCCCTAGCTCTAACCCTAACGCTAGCCCCAGCCCTAGCCCAAACCCTAGCCCTAGCCCTAGCCCTAACCCTAACCCTAGCCCTAGCCCTAGCCCTAGCCGTAGCCCTAACACTAACCCTAACCCTAACCCTAAACCTATCACTAGCCCTAGCCCTAGCCCTAGCCCTAACCCTAACCCTAACCATAGCCCTAGCCCTAGCCCTAGCCCTAGCCCTAACCCTAACCCTAACCATAGCCCCAACCCTAGCCCTAGCCCTAGCCCTAGCCCTAACCCTAACCATAAGCCTAGCCCTAGCCCTAGCCCTAACCCTAACCCTAACCCTAGCCCTAGCCCTAAACCTAACCCTAAACCTAGCCCTAACCCTAGCCCTAGCCCTAGCCCTATCCCTAACCCTAACCCTAGCCCTAGCCCTAGCCTTAGCCCTAGCAATAACCCTAACCCTAGCCCTAGACCTAACCATAACCCTAACCCTAACCCTAACCCTAGCCCTAGCCCTACCCCTAGCCCTAGACCTAGCCCTAGACCAAGCCCTAACCCTAACCCTAACACTAAACCTAACCCTAACCCTAACCCTAACACTAAACCTAACCGTAACCCTAACCCTAACCCTAGCCCTAGCCCTAGACCTAGCCCTAACCCTAACCCTAGCCCTAGCCCTGGCCCTAGCCCTAACCCTAACCCTAGCCCTAGAGCTAACACTAACCCTAACCCTAAACCTAACCCTAGCCCTAGCCCTAGCCCTAGCCCTAGGCTTGCCCTAGTCCGAGCCCTAACCCTAGCCCTAACCCTAACCCTAACCCTAGCCCTAGAACTAGTCCTAGCCCTAGCCCTAACCCTAACCCTAAACCTAGAGCTAACCCTAACCCTAGCCCTACCCTAATCCTAACCCAAGCCCTAGTCATAGCCCTAGCCCTAGCCCTAGGCTTAACCCTAATCCATAACCCTGACGCTAAACCTAGCCCTAGCCCTAACCCTAGCCCTAGCCCTAACCCTAACCCTAACCCTAGCCCTAGCCCTAACCCTAACCCTAAACCTAGCCCTAACCCTAGACCTAGCCCTAGTCCTATCCCTAACCCTAACCCTAGCCCTAGCCCTAGCCTTAGCCCTAGCAATAACCCTAACCCTAGCCCTAGCCCTAACCATAACCCTAACCCTAACACTAACCCTAGCCCTAGCCCTAGCCCTAGCCCTAGCCCTAGACCAAGCCCTAACCCTAACCCTAACACTAAACCTAACCCTAACCCTAACCCTAACACTAAACCTAACCCTAACCCTAACCCTAACCCTAGCCCTAGCCCTAGACCTAGCCCTAACCCTAACCCTAGCCCTAGCCCTGGCCCTAGCCCTAACCCTAACCCTAGCCCTAGACCTAGCCCTAGCAATACCCTAACCCTAACCCTAGCCCTAGCCCTAACCCTAACCCTAACCCTAAACCTATCCCTAACCCTAACCCTAACCCTAACCCTAGCCCTAACCTTGCACTAGCCCTAGCCCTAGACCGAGCCTAACCCTAACCCTAACCCTAACCCTAACCCTAATCCTAACCCTAAACCTAACCCTAACCCTAGCCCTACCCCTAACCCTAGCCCTAACCCTAACCCTAACTCTAAACCTAGCCCTATCCCTAGCCATAGCCCTAACTCTAAACCTAAACCTAACACTAGCCCTAGCCCTAGCCCTAGCCCTAACCCTAACGCTAGCCCCAGCCCTAGCCCAAACCCTAGCCCTAGCCCTAGCCCTAAACCTAACCCTAGCCCTAGCCCTAGCCCTAGCTGTAGCCCTAACACTAACCCTAACCCTAACCCTAAACCTATCACTAGCCCTAGCCCTAGCCCTAGCCCTAACCCTAACCCTA
>OX463233.1:22125531-22138031 GCA_949820135.1 Sylvilagus floridanus | reverse complement strand
AACCCTATCACTAGCCCTAGACCTAACCCTAGCCCTAGTCCTAACCCTAACCCTAACCCTAGCCCTAGCCCTAGCCCTAGCCCAAACCCTAAACCTAACCCTAACCCTAGCCCTAACCCTAACCCTAGCCCTAGCCCTAGCCCTAGCCCTAGACCTAACCCTAGCCCTAGCCCTAGCCGTAGCCATAGCGCTAAACCTAACCCTAACCCTAACACTAGCCCTAGCCCTAGGCCTAGCCCTAGCCCTAGACCAAGCCCTAACCCTAAACCTAACCCTAAACCTAACCCTAACCCTAGCCCTATCCCTAAACCTAGCCCTAGCCCTAGCCCTAGCCCTAGCCCTAGCCCTAGCACTAACCCTAACCCTAATCCTAGCCCTAGCCATAACCCTAACCCTATCCCTAGCACTAACCCTAAACCTAACACTAACCCTAACCCTAACCCTAACCCTAATCCTAGCCCTAGCCCTAGCCCTGGCCCTTGCCCTAGCCCTATTCCTAGCACTAACACTAACCCTAACACTAACCCTAACCCTAGCCCTAACACTAACCCTAGGCGTACCCTAACCCTAACCCTAACCCTAGCCCTAGCCCTAGCCCTAACACTAACCCTAACCCTAGCCCTAGCCCTAACCCTAACCCTAGCCCTAACCCTAGCCCTAACCCTAGCCCTAACCCTAGCCCTAAACCTAGACCTAGCCCTAGCCCTAGCCCTAGCCCTAGACCTAGCCCTAGCCCTAACCCTAACCCTAACCCTAACCCTAGCCCTAGCCCTAGAACGAGCCCTAACCCTAAACCTTACCCTAACCATAGCCCCAACCCTAGCCATAGCCCTAGCCCAAGCCCTAGCCCTAACCCTAACCCTAACCCTAGCCCTACCTAGCCCCAGCATAACCCTAACCCTAGCCCTAGCCCTAACCCTACCCTTACTCTAACCCTAACCCTAGCCCTAGCCCTAGCCCTAGCCTTAGCCCTAGACCAAGCCCTAACCCTTACCCTAACCCTAAACCTAACCCTAGCCCTAGTCATAGCCCTAGCCCTAGCCCTAACCCTAACCCTAACCATAGCCCCAACCCTAGCCCTATCACTACCCTAGCCCTAACCCTAACCATAACCCTATCCCTAGCCCTAGCCTTAGGCCTAACCCTAACCCTAACCCTAACACTAGCCCTAACCCTAACCCTAACCCTAACCCTAGCCCTAGCCCTAACCATAACCCTAACCCTAACCCTAGCCCTAGCCCTAGCACTAGACCTAGCCCTAGACCAAGCCCTAACCCTAACCCTAACACTAAACCTAACCCTAACCCTAACCCTAACCCTAGCCCTACCCATAGACCTAGCCCTAATCCTAACCCTAGCCCTAGCCCTAGCCCTAGCCCTAACCCTAACCCTAGCCCTAGACCTAACCCTAACCCTAACCCTCACCCTAACCCTAGCCCTAGCCCTAACCCTAGCCCTAGGCTTGCCCTAGCCCGAGCCCTAGCCCTAGCCCTAACGCTTACCCAACCCTAGCCCTAGAACTAGTCCTAGCCCTAGCCCTAACCCTAACCCTAACCCTAGCCCTAACCCTAACCCTAACCCTAAACCTAGACCTAACCCTAACCCTAGCCCTACCCTAACCCTAACCCTAGCCCTAGTCATAGCCCTAGCCCTAGCCCTAGGCTTAACCCTAATCCATAACCCTGACGCTAAACCTAGCCCTAGCCTTAGCCCTAGCCCTAACCCTAAACCTAACCCTAACCCTAGCCCTTGCCCCAGCACTAACCCTAACCCTAACCATAACCCTAACCCTAACCCTAACCCTAGCCCTAGCCCTAGGCCTAGCCCTAACCCTAACACTAACCCTAGCCATGGACCTAGCCCTAGCCCTAGCCCTATTCCTAACCCTAGCCCTAGCCCTAGCCCTAGCCCTAGCCCTATCCCTAACCCTAGCCCTAGCCCTAGCCTTAGACCTAGCAATAACCCTCACCCTAGCCCTAGCCCTAACCATAAACCTAACCCTAACCCTAGCCCTAAACCTAGACCTAGCCCTAGCCCTAGCCCTAGCCCTAGACCTAGCCCTAGCCCTAACCCTAACCCTAACCCTAACCCTAAACCTAACCCTAGCCCTAGCCCTAGAACGAGCCCTAACCCTACCCTTACCCTAACCATAGCCCCAACCCTAGCCATAGCCCTAGCCCTAGCCCTAGCCCTAACCCTAACCCTAACCCTAGCCCTACCTAGCCCCAGCATAACCCTAACCCTAGCCCTAGCCCTAACCCTACCCTAACTCTAACCCTAACCCTAGCCCTAGCCCTAGCCCTAGCCTTAGCCCTAGACCAAGCCCTAACCCTTACCCTAACCCTAAACCTAACCCTAACCCTAGCCCTAACCGTAAGCCTAGACCTAGCCCTAGCCCTAGCCCTAACCCTAACCCTAACCATAGCCCCAACCCTAGCCCTATCACTACCCTAGCCCTAACCCTAACCATAACCCTATCCCTAGCCCTAGCCTTAGGCCTAACCCTAACCCTAACCCTAACACTAGCCCTAACCCTAACCCTAACCCTAACCCTAGCCCTAGCCCTAGCCCTAGACCTAGCTCTATCCCTAACCCTAACCCTCGCCCTAGCCCTAGCCTTAGCCCTAGCAATAACCCTAACCCTAGCCCTAGCCCTAACCATAACCCTAACCCTAACCCTAGCCCTAGCCCTAGCCATAGCCCTAGCCCTAGACCAAGCCCTAGCCCTAACCCTAACACTAAACCTAACCCTAACCCTTACACTAACCCTAAACCTAACCCTAACTCTAGCCCTAACCCTAAGCCTAGCACTAGGCCTAGCCCTAGCCCTAACCCTAACCCTAAACATAGCCCCAACCCTAGCCCTAGCCCTAGCCCTAACCCTAACCATAGCCTAGCCCTAGCCCTAGCCCTAGCCTTAACCCTAACCCTAACCCTAACTCTAGCCATAACCCTAACCCTAGCCCTAGCCCTAGCCCTAGCCCTATCCCTAACCCTAACCCTAGCCCTAACCCTAACCCTAGCCCTAGCCCTAGCCCTAGCCCTAGACCTAACCCTAGCCCTAGCCCTAATCCTAGCCATAGCCCTAAACCTAACCTTTACCCTAACCATAGCCCTAGCCCTAGCCCTAACCCTAGCCATAGACCAAGCAGTAACCCTAAACCTAACCCTAACCCTAGCCCTAACCCGAACCCTAGCCCCAGGCCTAGCCCAAACCCTAACCCTAGCCCTAGCCCTAGCCTTAGCCCTAGCCATAACCCTAACCCTAGCCCTAGCCCTAGCCCTAATCCTAGCCCAAACCCTAAACCTAACCCTAACCCTAGCCCTAACCCTAACCCTAGCCCTAGCCCTAGTCCTAGACCTAACCCTAGACCTAGCCCTAGCCCAAGCCATAACCCTAAACCTAACCCTAACCCTAACCCTAGCCCTAGCCCTAGCCCTAGTCCTAGCCCTAGACCAAGCCCTAACCCTAAACCTAACCCTAAACCTAACCCTAACCCTAGCCCTATCCCTAAACCTAGCCCTAGCCCTAGCCCTAGCCCTAGCACTAACCCTAAACCTAACCCTAGCCCTAGCCATAACCCTAACCCTAGCCCTAGCCCTAACCCTAACCCTAACCCTAACCCTAACCCTAACCCTAACCCTAATCCTAGCCCTAACCCTAGCCCTGGCCCTTGCCCTAGCCCTATTCCTAGCACTAACCCTAACCCTAACACTAACCCTAAACCTAGCCCTAACCCTAACCCTAGGCGTACCCTAACCCTAACCCTAACCCTAGCCCTAGCCCTAGCCCTAACACTAACCCTAACCCTAGCCCTAGCCCTAGCCCCAACCCTAACCCTAGCCCAAACCCTAGCCCTAACCCTAACCCTAATCCTAGCCCTAAACCTAGACCTAGGCCTAGCCCTAGCTCTAGCCCTAGCCCTAGCCCTAATCCTAACCCTAACCGTAAAACTAACCCTAGCCCTAGCCCTAGACCGAGCAATAACCCTAACCATTACCCTAACCATAGCCCCCGCACTAGCCATAGCCCTAGCCCTAGCCCTAGCCCTAACCCTAACCCTATCCCTAGCCGTACCTAGCCCCAGCATAACCCTAACCCTAGCCCTAGCCCTAACCCTACCCTAACTCTAACCCTAACCCTAGCCCTAGCCCTAGCCCTAGCCTTAGCCCTAGACCAAGCCCTAACCCTTACCCTAACCCTAAACCTAACCCTAACCCTAGCCCTAACCCTAAGCCTAGCCCTAGTCCTAGCCCTAGCCCTAACACTAACCCTAACCATAGCCCCAACCCTAGCCCTAGCCCTAGCCCTAGCCCTAACCCTAACCATAAACCTAGCCCTAGCCCTAGCCCTAGCCCTAAACCTAAACCTAACCCTAACCCTAGCCCCAACCCTAACCCTAGCCCTAGAACTAGCCCTAGCCCTAGCCCTAGCCCTATCCCTAACCCTAACACTAGCCCTAGCCCTAGCCTTAGCCCTAGCAATAACCCTAACCCTAGCCCTAGCCCTAACCATAACCCTAACCCTAACCCTAACCCTAGCCCTAGCCCTAGCCCTAGCCCTAGGCTTGCCCTAGTCCGAGCCCTAGCCCTAGCCCTAACCCTAACCCTAACCCTAGCCCTAGAACTAGTCCTAGCCCTAGCCCTAACCCTAAACATAACCCTAGCCCTAACCCTAACCCTAAACCTAGAGCTAACCCTTACCCTAGCCCTACCCTAACCCTAACCCAAGCCCTAGTCATAGCCCTAGCCCTAGCCCTAGGCTTAACCCTAATCCATAACCCTGACGCTAAACCTACACCTAGCCCTAGCCCTAGCCCTAGCCCTAACCCTAAACCTAATCCTAACCCTAGCCCTTGCTCTAGCACGAGCCCTAGCCCTAACCCTAACCCTAAGCCTAGCCCTAGAACTAGTCCTAGCCCTAGCCCTAACCCTAAACATAACCCTAGCCCTAACCATAACCCTAACCCTAAACCTATCCCTAACCCTAACCCTAACCCTAACCCTAGCCCTAACCTTGCACTAGCCCTAGCCCTAGACCGAGCCTAACCCTAACCCTAACCCTAACCCTAATCCTAACCCTAAACCTAACCCTAACCCTAGCCATACCCCTAACCCTAGCCCTAACCCTAACCCTAACCCTAAACCTAGCCCTATCCCTAGCCCTAGCCCTAACTCTAACCCTAAACCTAACACTAGCCCTAGCCCTAGCCCTAGCTCTAACCCTAACGCTAGCCCCAGCCCTAGCCCAAACCCTAGCCCTAGCCCTAGCCCTAACCCTAACCCTAGCCCTAGCCCTAGCCCTAGCCGTAGCCCTAACACTAACCCTAACCCTAACCCTAAACCTATCACTAGCCCTAGCCCTAACCCTAACCCTAACCATAGCCCCAACCCTAGCCCTAGCCCTAGCCCTAGCCCTAACCCTAACCATAAGCCTAGCCCTAGCCCTAGCCCTAACCATAACCCTAACCCTAGCCCTAGCCCTAAACCTAACCCTAAACCTAGCCCTAACCCTAGCCCTAGCCCTAGCCCTATCCCTAACCCTAACCCTAGCCCTAGCCCTAGCCTTAGCCCTAGCAATAACCCTAACCCTAGCCCTAGACCTAACCATAACCCTAACCCTAACCCTAACCCTAGCCCTAGCCCTAGAACGAGCCCTAACCCTAAACCTTACCCTAACCATAGCCCCAACCCTAGCCATAGCCCTAGCCCAAGCCCTAGCCCTAACCCTAACCCTAACCCTAGCCCTACCTAGCCCCAGCATAACCCTAACCCTAGCCCTAGCCCTAACCCTACCCTTACTCTAACCCTAACCCTAGCCCTAGCCCTAGCCCTAGCCTTAGCCCTAGACCAAGCCCTAACCCTTACCCTAACCCTAAACCTAACCCTAGCCCTAGTCATAGCCCTAGCCCTAGCCCTAACCCTAACCCTAACCATAGCCCCAACCCTAGCCCTATCACTACCCTAGCCCTAACCCTAACCATAACCCTATCCCTAGCCCTAGCCTTAGGCCTAACCCTAACCCTAACCCTAACACTAGCCCTAACCCTAACCCTAACCCTAACCCTAGCCCTAGCCCTAACCATAACCCTAACCCTAACCCTAGCCCTAGCCCTAGCACTAGACCTAGCCCTAGACCAAGCCCTAACCCTAACCCTAACACTAAACCTAACCCTAACCCTAACCCTAACCCTAGCCCTACCCATAGACCTAGCCCTAATCCTAACCCTAGCCCTAGCCCTAGCCCTAGCCCTAACCCTAACCCTAGCCCTAGACCTAACCCTAACCCTAACCCTCACCCTAACCCTAGCCCTAGCCCTAACCCTAGCCCTAGGCTTGCCCTAGCCCGAGCCCTAGCCCTAGCCCTAACGCTTACCCAACCCTAGCCCTAGAACTAGTCCTAGCCCTAGCCCTAACCCTAACCCTAACCCTAGCCCTAACCCTAACCCTAACCCTAAACCTAGACCTAACCCTAACCCTAGCCCTACCCTAACCCTAACCCTAGCCCTAGTCATAGCCCTAGCCCTAGCCCTAGGCTTAACCCTAATCCATAACCCTGACGCTAAACCTAGCCCTAGCCTTAGCCCTAGCCCTAACCCTAAACCTAACCCTAACCCTAGCCCTTGCCCCAGCACTAACCCTAACCCTAACCATAACCCTAACCCTAACCCTAACCCTAGCCCTAGCCCTAGGCCTAGCCCTAACCCTAACACTAACCCTAGCCATGGACCTAGCCCTAGCCCTAGCCCTATTCCTAACCCTAGCCCTAGCCCTAGCCCTAGCCCTAGCCCTATCCCTAACCCTAGCCCTAGCCCTAGCCTTAGACCTAGCAATAACCCTCACCCTAGCCCTAGCCCTAACCATAACCCTAACCCTAACCCTAGCCCTAAACCTAGACCTAGCCCTAGCCCTAGCCCTAGCCCTAGACCTAGCCCTAGCCCTAACCCTAACCCTAACCCTAACCCTAAACCTAACCCTAGCCCTAGCCCTAGAACGAGCCCTAACCCTACCCTTACCCTAACCATAGCCCCAACCCTAGCCATAGCCCTAGCCCTAGCCCTAGCCCTAACCCTAACCCTAACCCTAGCCCTACCTAGCCCCAGCATAACCCTAACCCTAGCCCTAGCCCTAACCCTACCCTAACTCTAACCCTAACCCTAGCCCTAGCCCTAGCCCTAGCCTTAGCCCTAGACCAAGCCCTAACCCTTACCCTAACCCTAAACCTAACCCTAACCCTAGCCCTAACCGTAAGCCTAGACCTAGCCCTAGCCCTAGCCCTAACCCTAACCCTAACCATAGCCCCAACCCTAGCCCTATCACTACCCTAGCCCTAACCCTAACCATAACCCTATCCCTAGCCCTAGCCTTAGGCCTAACCCTAACCCTAACCCTAACACTAGCCCTAACCCTAACCCTAACCCTAACCCTAGCCCTAGCCCTAGCCCTAGACCTAGCTCTATCCCTAACCCTAACCCTCGCCCTAGCCCTAGCCTTAGCCCTAGCAATAACCCTAACCCTAGCCCTAGCCCTAACCATAACCCTAACCCTAACCCTAGCCCTAGCCCTAGCCATAGCCCTAGCCCTAGACCAAGCCCTAGCCCTAACCCTAACACTAAACCTAACCCTAACCCTTACACTAACCCTAAACCTAACCCTAACTCTAGCCCTAACCCTAAGCCTAGCACTAGGCCTAGCCCTAGCCCTAACCCTAACCCTAAACATAGCCCCAACCCTAGCCCTAGCCCTAGCCCTAACCCTAACCATAGCCTAGCCCTAGCCCTAGCCCTAGCCTTAACCCTAACCCTAACCCTAACTCTAGCCATAACCCTAACCCTAGCCCTAGCCCTAGCCCTAGCCCTATCCCTAACCCTAACCCTAGCCCTAACCCTAACCCTAGCCCTAGCCCTAGCCCTAGCCCTAGACCTAACCCTAGCCCTAGCCCTAACCCTAGCCATAGCCCTAAACCTAACCTTTACCCTAACCATAGCCCTAGCCCTAGCCCTAACCCTAGCCATAGACCAAGCAGTAACCCTAAACCTAACCCTAACCCTAGCCCTAACCCGAACCCTAGCCCCAGGCCTAGCCCAAACCCTAACCCTAGCCCTAGCCCTAGCCTTAGCCCTAGCCATAACCCTAACCCTAGCCCTAGCCCTAGCCCTAATCCTAGCCCAAACCCTAAACCTAACCCTAACCCTAGCCCTAACCCTAACCCTAGCCCTAGCCCTAGTCCTAGACCTAACCCTAGACCTAGCCCTAGCCCAAGCCATAACCCTAAACCTAACCCTAACCCTAACCCTAGCCCTAGCCCTAGCCCTAGTCCTAGCCCTAGACCAAGCCCTAACCCTAAACCTAACCCTAAACCTAACCCTAACCCTAGCCCTATCCCTAAACCTAGCCCTAGCCCTAGCCCTAGCCCTAGCACTAACCCTAAACCTAACCCTAGCCCTAGCCATAACCCTAACCCTAGCCCTAGCCCTAACCCTAACCCTAACCCTAACCCTAACCCTAACCCTAACCCTAATCCTAGCCCTAACCCTAGCCCTGGCCCTTGCCCTAGCCCTATTCCTAGCACTAACCCTAACCCTAACACTAACCCTAAACCTAGCCCTAACCCTAACCCTAGGCGTACCCTAACCCTAACCCTAACCCTAGCCCTAGCCCTAGCCCTAACACTAACCCTAACCCTAGCCCTAGCCCTAGCCCCAACCCTAACCCTAGCCCAAACCCTAGCCCTAACCCTAACCCTAATCCTAGCCCTAAACCTAGACCTAGGCCTAGCCCTAGCTCTAGCCCTAGCCCTAGCCCTAATCCTAACCCTAACCGTAAAACTAACCCTAGCCCTAGCCCTAGACCGAGCAATAACCCTAACCATTACCCTAACCATAGCCCCCGCACTAGCCATAGCCCTAGCCCTAGCCCTAGCCCTAACCCTAACCCTATCCCTAGCCGTACCTAGCCCCAGCATAACCCTAACCCTAGCCCTAGCCCTAACCCTACCCTAACTCTAACCCTAACCCTAGCCCTAGCCCTAGCCCTAGCCTTAGCCCTAGACCAAGCCCTAACCCTTACCCTAACCCTAAACCTAACCCTAACCCTAGCCCTAACCCTAAGCCTAGCCCTAGTCCTAGCCCTAGCCCTAACACTAACCCTAACCATAGCCCCAACCCTAGCCCTAGCCCTAGCCCTAGCCCTAACCCTAACCATAAACCTAGCCCTAGCCCTAGCCCTAGCCCTAAACCTAAACCTAACCCTAACCCTAGCCCCAACCCTAACCCTAGCCCTAGAACTAGCCCTAGCCCTAGCCCTAGCCCTATCCCTAACCCTAACACTAGCCCTAGCCCTAGCCTTAGCCCTAGCAATAACCCTAACCCTAGCCCTAGCCCTAACCATAACCCTAACCCTAACCCTAACCCTAGCCCTAGCCCTAGCCCTAGCCCTAGGCTTGCCCTAGTCCGAGCCCTAGCCCTAGCCCTAACCCTAACCCTAACCCTAGCCCTAGAACTAGTCCTAGCCCTAGCCCTAACCCTAAACATAACCCTAGCCCTAACCCTAACCCTAAACCTAGAGCTAACCCTTACCCTAGCCCTACCCTAACCCTAACCCAAGCCCTAGTCATAGCCCTAGCCCTAGCCCTAGGCTTAACCCTAATCCATAACCCTGACGCTAAACCTACACCTAGCCCTAGCCCTAGCCCTAGCCCTAACCCTAAACCTAATCCTAACCCTAGCCCTTGCTCTAGCACGAGCCCTAGCCCTAACCCTAACCCTAAGCCTAGCCCTAGAACTAGTCCTAGCCCTAGCCCTAACCCTAAACATAACCCTAGCCCTAACCATAACCCTAACCCTAAACCTATCCCTAACCCTAACCCTAACCCTAACCCTAGCCCTAACCTTGCACTAGCCCTAGCCCTAGACCGAGCCTAACCCTAACCCTAACCCTAACCCTAATCCTAACCCTAAACCTAACCCTAACCCTAGCCATACCCCTAACCCTAGCCCTAACCCTAACCCTAACCCTAAACCTAGCCCTATCCCTAGCCCTAGCCCTAACTCTAACCCTAAACCTAACACTAGCCCTAGCCCTAGCCCTAGCTCTAACCCTAACGCTAGCCCCAGCCCTAGCCCAAACCCTAGCCCTAGCCCTAGCCCTAACCCTAACCCTAGCCCTAGCCCTAGCCCTAGCCGTAGCCCTAACACTAACCCTAACCCTAACCCTAAACCTATCACTAGCCCTAGCCCTAACCCTAACCCTAACCATAGCCCCAACCCTAGCCCTAGCCCTAGCCCTAGCCCTAACCCTAACCATAAGCCTAGCCCTAGCCCTAGCCCTAACCATAACCCTAACCCTAGCCCTAGCCCTAAACCTAACCCTAAACCTAGCCCTAACCCTAGCCCTAGCCCTAGCCCTATCCCTAACCCTAACCCTAGCCCTAGCCCTAGCCTTAGCCCTAGCAATAACCCTAACCCTAGCCCTAGACCTAACCATAACCCTAACCCTAACCCTAACCCTAGCCCTAGCCCTACCCCTAGCCCTAGACCTAGCCCTAGACCAAGCCCTAACCCTAACCCTAACACTAAACCTAACCCTAACCCTAACCCTAACACTAAACCTAACCGTAACCCTAACCCTAACCCTAGCCCTAGCCCTAGACCTAGCCCTAACCCTAACCCTAGCCCTAGCCCTGGCCCTAGCCCTAACCCTAACCCTAGCCCTAGAGCTAACACTAACCCTAACCCTAAACCTAACCCTAGCCCTAGCCCTAGCCCTAGCCCTAGGCTTGCCCTAGTCCGAGCCCTAACCCTAGCCCTAACCCTAACCCTAACCCTAGCCCTAGCCCTACCCCTAGCCCTAGACCTAGCCCTAGACCAAGCCCTAACCCTAACCCTAACACTAAACCTAACCCTAACCCTAAACCTAACACTAAACCTAACCGTAACCCTAACCCTAACCCTAGCCCTAGCCCTAGACCTAGCCCTAACCCTAACCCTAGCCCTAGCCCTGGCCCTAGCCCTAACCCTAACCCTAGCCCTAGAGCTAACACTAACCCTAACCCTAAACCTCACCCTAGCCCTAGCCCTAGCCCTAGCCCTAGGCTTGCCCTAGTCCGAGCCCTAACCCTAGCCCTAACCCTAACCCTAACCCTAGCCCTAGAACTAGTCCTAGCCCTAGCCCTAACCCTAACCCTAAACCTAGAGCTAACCCTAACCCTAGCCCTACCCTAATCCTAACCCAAGCCCTAGTCATAGCCCTAGCCCTAGCCCTAGGCTTAACCCTAATCCATAACCCTGACGCTAAACCTAGCCCTAGCCCTAACCCTAGCCCAAGCCCTAACCCTAACCCTAACCCTAGCCCTAGCCCTAACCCTAACCCTAAACC
Organism: Sylvilagus floridanus; assembly: GCA_949820135.1. Classification (NCBI taxonomy): domain Eukaryota; kingdom Metazoa; phylum Chordata; class Mammalia; order Lagomorpha; family Leporidae; genus Sylvilagus; species Sylvilagus floridanus. The sequence goes on along the minus strand of OX463233.1, from coordinate 22,126,655 downwards.
TAGCCCTAACCCTAGTCCTAGCCCTAGTCCTATCCCTAACCCTAACCCTAGCCCTAGCCCTAGCCTTAGCCCTAGCAATAACCCTAACCCTAGCCCTAGCCCTAACCATAACCCTAACCCTAACACTAACCCTAGCCCTAGCCCTAGCCCTAGACCTAGCCCTAGACCAAGCCCTAACGCTAACCCTAACACTAAACCTAACCCTAACCCTAACCCTAACACTGAACCTAACCCTAACCCTAACCCTAACCCTAGCCCTAGCCCTAGACCTAGCCCTAACCCTAACCCTAGCCCTAGCCCTGGCCCTAGCCCTAACCCTAACCCTAGCCCTAGACCTAGCCCTAGCCCTAACCCTAACCCTAACCCTAGCCCTAGCCCTAACCCTAACCCTAACCCTAAACCTATCCCTAACCCTAACCCTAACCCTAACCCTAGCCCTAACCTTGCACTAGCCCTAGCCCTAGACCGAGCCTAACCCTAACCCTAACCCTAAACCTAACCCTAACCCTAGCCCTACCCCTAACCCTAGCCCTAACCCTAACCCTAACTCTAAACCTAGCCCTATCCCTAGCCATAGCCCTAACTCTAAACCTAAACCTAACACTAGCCCTAGCCCTAGCCCTAGCCCTAACCCTAACGCTAGCCCCAGCCCTAGCCCAAACCCTAGCCCTAGCCCTAGCCCTAAACCTAACCCTAGCCCTAGCCCTAGCCCTACCTGTAGCCCTAACACTAACCCTAACCCTAACCCTAAACCTATCACTAGCCCTAGCCCTAGCCCTAGCCCTAACCCTAACCCTAACCATAGCCCTAGCCCTAGCCCTAGCCCTAGCCCTAACCCTAACGCTAGCCCCAGCCCTAGCCCAAACCCTAGCCCTAGCCCTAGCCCTAACCCTAACCCTAGCCCTAGCCCTAGCCCTAGCCCTAGCCCTAACCATAACCCTAACCCTAACCCTAACCCTAAACCTATCACTAGCCCTAGCTCTAGCCCTAGCCCAAACCTGAAACCTAAACCTAACCCTAACCCTAAACCTAAACCTAACCCTAACCCTAGCCCTAGCCCTATTCCTAGCACTAACCCTAACCCTAACACTAACCCTAACCCTAGCCCTAACCCTAACCCTAGG
>OX463233.1:22108031-22118031 GCA_949820135.1 Sylvilagus floridanus | reverse complement strand
CTAACCCTAGCCCTAACCCTAACCGTAGCCCTAGCCCTAGCCCTAGCCCTAGACCTAACCCTAACCCTAGCCCTAGCACTAGTCCTAGCCCTAGCCCTAAACCTAAACCTAACCCTAACCCTAGCCCTAGCCCTAGCCCTAGCCCTAGCCCTAGTCCTAATCCTAACCCTAGCCCTAGCCCTAGCCCTAGCCCTAGCCCTAACCCTAGGCCTTGCAATAACCCTAACCCTAGCCCTAGCCCTAACCATAACCCTAACCCTAACCCTAACCCTAACACTAAACCTAACCCTAACCCTAGCCCTAGCCCTAGCCCTAGCCCTAGCCCTAACCCTAAACCTAACCCTAACCCTAGCCCTAGCCCTAGCCCTAGCCCTAGCACTAGACCTAATCCTAACCCTAGCCCTAGCCCTAGACCTAATCCTAACCCTAACCCTAGCCCTAGCCCTAGCCCTTGCAATAACCCTAACCCTAGCCCTAGCCCTAACCATAACCCTAACCCTAACCCTAACCCTAACACTAACCCTAGCCCTAGCCCTAGCCCTAGCCCTAGCCATAGCCCTAACCCTAACCCTAAACCTAACCCTAAACCTAACCCTAACCCTAGCCCTAACCCTAACCCTAGCCCTAGACCTAGCCCTAACCCTAACCCTAGCCCTAAACCTAACCCTAACCCTAACCCTAACGCTAGCCCTAGACCTAACACTAACCCTAACCCTAGCCCTAGCCCTAGCCCTAACCCTAACCCTAACCCTAGCCCTAGCCCTAGCACTAACCCTAACCATAGCCCTAAACCTAACCCTAAACCTAACCCTAACCCTAGGCGTACCCAAACCCTAACCCTAACCCTAGCCCTAGCCCTAGACTGAGCCCTAACCCTAACCCTAACCCTAACCCTAAACCTAAACCTAACCCTAACCCTAGCCCTAACCCTAAACCTAACCCTAACCCTAGGCCTAGCGCTAGCCCTAGCCCTTGCCATAGCCCGAGCCCTAGGACTAACCCTAGCCCTAGCCCTAGCCCTAGCCCTAACCCTAACGCTAGCCCTAGCCCTAAACCTAACCCTAACCCTAACCCTAACCCTAACCCTAGCGGTAGACCTAGCCCTAGCCCTTGCCCTAGCCCTAGCCCTAGCCCCAGCCCTAACACTAACTCTAACTCTAGCCCTAGCCCTAGCCCTAGCCCATACCCTAACCCTAACCCTAGCCCTAACCCTAACCCTAACCCTAGCCCTAACCCTAACCCTAGCCCTACCCTAACCCTAACCCTAGCCCTAGCATTAGTCCTTTCCCTAGCCCTAGCCTTAACCCTAAACCATAACCCTGACCCTAAACCTAGCCCTAGCCCTAGCCCTAGGCCTAGCCCTAGCCCTAACCCTAACCCTAACCCTAGCCCTAGCCCTAGCCCCAGCATAACCCTAACCCTAGCCCTATCCCTAACCCTACCCTAACTCTAACCCTAACCCTAGCCCTAACCCTAGCCCTAGACCTAGACCAAGCCCTAACCCTAACCCTAACCCTAAACCTAGCCCTAGCCCTAGCCCTAACCCTAACCCAAACCCTAAGCCTAGCCCTAGCCCTAGCCCAAGCCCTAGCCCTAACCCTAACCCAAACCCTAACCCTATCACTAGCCCTAGCCCTAGCCCTAGCCCTAGCCTTAGCCCTAACCCTTACCCTAACCCTAGCCCTAGCCCTAGCCCTAGCCCAAACCCTAAACCTAACACTAACCCTAGCCCTAAACCTAACCCTAGCCCTAGCCCTAGCCCTAGCCCTAGACCTAACCCTAACCCTAACCCTAGCCATAGCCCTAGCCCTAGCCCTAGCCCTAGCCCTAGCCCTAAACCTAAACCTAACCCTAACACTAGCCCTAGCCCTAACCATAACCCTAACCCTAACCCTAACCCTAACACTAAACCTAACCCTAACCCTAGCCCTAGCCCTAGCCCTAGCCCTAGCCATAACCCTAAACCTAACCCTAACCCTAGCCCTAGCCCTAGCCCTAGCCCTAGCACTAGACCTAATCCTAACCCTAGCCCTAGCCCTAGACCTAATCCTAACCCTAACCCTAGCCCTAGCCCTAGCCCTTGCAATAACCCTAACCCTAGCCCTAGCCCTAACCATAACCCTAACCCTAACCCTAACCCTAACACTAACCCTAGCCCTAGCCCTAGCCCTAGCCCTAGCCATAGCCCTAACCCTAACCCTAACCCTAACCCTAAACCTAACCCTAACCCTAGCCCTAACCCTAACCCTAGCCCTAGACCTAGCCCTAACCCTAACCCTATCCCTAAACCTAACCCTAACCCTAACCCTAACGCTAGCCCTAGCCCTAACACTAACCCTAACCCTAGCCCTAGCCCTAGCACTAACCCTAACCATAGCCCTAAACCTAACCCTAAACCTAACCCTAACCCTAGGCGTACCCAATCCCTAACCCTAACCCTAGCCCTAGCCCTAGACTGAGCCCTAACCCTAACCCTAACCCTAACCCTAACCCTAACCCTAAACCTAAACCTAACCCTAACCCTAGCCCTAACCCTAACCCTAACCCTAACCCTAGGCCTAGCGCTAGCCCTAGCCCTTGCCCTAGCCCGAGCCCTAGGACTAACCCTAGCCCTAGCCCTAGCCCTAGCCCTAACCCTAACGCTAGCCCTAGCCCTAAACCTAACCCTAACCCTAACCCTAACCCTAACCCTAGCGGTAGACCTAGCCCTAGCCCTTGCCCTAGCCCAAGCCCTAGCCCCAGCCCTAACACTAACTCTAACTCTAGCCCTAGCCCTAGCCCTCGCCCATACCCTAACCCTAACCCTAGCCCTAACCCTAACCCTAAACCTAGCCCTAACCCTAACCCTAGCCCTACCCTAACCCTAACCCTAGCCCTAGCCTTAGCCCTTTCCCTAGCCCTAGCCTTAACCCTAAACCATAACCCTGACCCTAAACCTAGACCTAGCCCTAGCCCGAGGCCTAGCCCTAGCCCTAACCCTAACCCTAACCCTAGCCCTAGCCCTAGCCCCAGCATAACCCTAACCCTAGCCCTATCCCTAACCCTACCCTAACTCTAACCCTAACCCTAGCCCTAACCCTAGCCCTAGACCTAGACCAAGCCCTAACCCTAACCCTAAGCCTATCCCTAGCCCTAACCCTAGCCCTAACCCTAACCCTAACCCTGGCCCTAACCCTAACCCTAGCCCTAACCTAACCCTAGCCCTGGCCCTAGCCCTAGCCCTAGCCCTAGCCCTAGGCCTAACACCAACCCTAACCCTAGCCCTAGCCCTAGCCCCAGCCCTAACACTAACTCTAACTCTAGCCCTAGCCCTAGCCCTAGCCCATACCCTAACCCTAACCCTAGCCCTAACCCTAACCCTAACCCTAGCCCTAACCCTAACCCTAGCCCTACCCTAACCCTAACCCTAGCCCTAGCATTAGCCCTTTCCCTAGCCCTAGCCTTAACCCTAAAGCATAACGCTGACCCTAAACCTAGCCCTAGCCCTAGCCCTAGGCCTAGCCCTAGCCCTAACCCTAACCCTAACCCTAGCCCTAGCCCTAGCCCCAGCATAACCCTAACCCTAGCCCTATCCCTAACCCTACCCTAACTCTAACCCTAACCCTAGCCCTAACCCTAGCCCTAGACCTAGACCAAGCCCTAACCCTAACCCTAACCCTAAACCTAGCCCTAGCCCTAGCCCTAACCCTAACCCAAACCCTAAGCCTAGCCCTAGCCCTAGCCCAAGCCCTAGCCCTAACCCTAACCCAAACCGTAACCCTATCACTAGCCCTAGCCCTAGCCCTAGCCTTAGCCCTAACCCTTACCCTAACCCTAGCCCTAGCCCTAGCCCTAGCCCAAACCCTAAACCTAACACTAACCCTAGACCTAACCCTAACCCTAGCCCTAGCCCTAGCCCTAGCCCTAGACCTAACCCTAACCCTAACCCTAGCCCTAGCCCTAGCCCTAGCCCTAGCCCTAGCCCTAACCCTAAACCTAACCCTAACCCTAGCCCTAGCCCTAACCATAACCCTAACCCTAACCCTAACCCTAACACTAAACCTAACCCTAACCCTAGCCCTAGCCCTAGCCCTAGCCCTAGCCCTAACCCTAAACCTAACCCTAACCCTAGCCCTAGCCCTAGCCCTAGCACTAGACCTAATCCTAACCCTAGCCCTAGCCCTAGAACTAATCCTATACCCTTACCCTAGCCCTAGCCCTAGCCCTTGCAATAACCCTAACCCTAGCCCTAGCCCTAACCATAACCCTAACCCTAACCCTAACCCTAACACTAACCCTAGCCCTAGCCCTAGCCCTAGCCCTAGCCCTAGCCATAGCCCTAACCCTAACCCTAACCCTAACCCTAACCCTAACCCTAGCCCTAACCCTAACCCTAGCCCTAGACCTAGCCCTAACCCTAACCCTAGCCCTAAACCTAACCCTAACCCTAACCCTAACGCTAGCCCTAGCCCTAACACTAACCCTAACCCTAGCCCTAACCCTAGCCCTAGCCCTAGCACTAACCCTAACCATAGCCCTAAACCTAACCCTAAACCTAACCCTAACCCTAGGCGTACCCAAACCCTAACCCTAACCCTAGCCCTAGCCCTAGACTGAGCCCTAACCCTAACCCTAACCCTAACCCTAACCCTAAACCTAAACCTAACCCTAACCCTAGCCCTAACCCTAAACCTAACCCTAACCCTAGGCCTAGCGCTAGCCCTAGCCCTTGCCCTAGCCCGAGCCCTAGGACTAACCCTAGCCCTAGCCCTAGCCCTAGCCCAAACCCTAACGCTAGCCCTAGCCCTAAACCTAACCCTAACCCTAACCCTAACCCTAACCCTAGCGGTAGACCTAGCCCTAGCCCTTGCCCTAGCCCTAGCCCTAGCCCCAGCCCTAACACTAACTCTAACTCTAGCCCTAGCCCTAGCCCTAGCCCATACCCTAACCCTAACCCTAGCCCTAACCCTAACCATAACCCTAGCCCTAACCCTAACCCTAGCCCTACCCTAACCCTAACCCTAGCCCTAGCCTTAGCCCTTTCCCTAGCCCTAGCCTTAACCCTAAACCATAACCCTGAACCTAAACCTAGACCTAGCCCTAGCCCTAGGCCTAGCCCTAGCCCTAACCCTAACCCTAACCCTAGCCCTAGACCTAGCCCCAGCATAACCCTAACCCTAGCCCTATCCCTAACCCTACCCTAACTCTAACCCTAACCCTAGCCCTAACCCTAGCCCTAGACCTAGACCAAGCCCTAACCCTAACCCTAAGCCTATCCCTAGCCCTAACCCTAGCCCTAACCCTAACCCTAACCCTGGCCCTAACCCTAACCCTAGCCCTAACCTAACCCTAGCCCTGGCCCTAGCCCTAGCCCTAGCCCTAGCCCTAGGCCTAACACTAACCCTAACCCTAGCCCTAGCCCTAACCCTAACCCAAACCCTTGCCCTAACCCTAGCCTCAACCCTAACCCTAACCCTGGCCCTAAACCTAGCCCTAACCCTAACCCTAACCCTGGCCCTAACCCTAACCCTAACCCTAGGCGTAGCCCTCACCCTAACCCTAACCCTAACCCTAACCCTAGCCCTAGCCCTAAACCTAACCCTAGCCCTACCCTAACCCTAACCCTAACCCTAGCCCTAACCCTAACCCTAACCCTAGCCCTAGCCCTAGCCCTAACCATAACCATATCCCTAGCCCTAGCCCTAGCCCTAGCCCTAAACCTAACCCTAGCCCTAACCCTAACCCTAACCCTAAACCTAACCCTAGACCTAACCCTAGACCTAGCCCTAGCAGTAGCCCTTGCCCAAATCCTAACCCTAAACCTAGCCCTAGCCCTAGACATAGGCCTAGCCCTAACCCTAACCCTAACCCTATCCCTAGCCCTAACCCTAAACCTAACACTAGCCCTAGCCCTAGCCCTAGCCCTAGCCCTACCCTAATCCTAACCCTAGCCCTAGCCCTAGCCCTAGCCTTAACCCTAAACCATAACCCTGACCCTAAACCTAGCCCTAGCCCTAGCCCTAGCTCTAAACCTAAACCTAACCCTAACCCTAGCCCTAGCCCTAGCCCTAGCCCAAGCCCTAGCCCTAGACCTAACCCTAACCCTAGCCCTAGCCCTAGCCCTAACCCTAAACCTAACCCTAGCCCTAGCCCTAACGCTAACCCTAACCCTAGCCCTAGAATCACCCTAAACCTAACCCTAACCCTAGCCCTAAACCTAACCCTAGACCTTCCCTAACCCTAACCCTAGCCCTAGCCCTAACCGTAACCTAACCCTAGCCCTAGCCCTAGCCCTAAACCTAAACCTAAACCTAGCCCTAGCCCTAGCCCTAACACTAACCCTAACCCTAGCCCTAGCCCTGGTCCTAGCCCTAGCCCTAACCCTAACACTAGACCTAGCCCTAACCCTAACCTTAACCCTAGCCCTAACTCTAGCCCTAACCCTAACCCTAAACATCGCCCTAACACTAGCCCTAGCCCTAGCCCTAGCCCTAACCCTAACCCTAACCATAACCCGAACCCTAGCCCTAGTCCTCACCCTAACCCTAGCCCTACCCTAATCATAGCCCTAAACCTAACCCTAGACCTACCCTAAACCTAACCCTAGCCCTAGCCCTAACCCTAACCCTAACCCTAGCCCTAGCCCTAGCCCTAACCCTAACCCTAACCCTAGCCCTAGCACTATCCCTAACACTAAACCTAACCCTAGCCCTAGCCCTAGTCCTAGCCCTAGACCTAACCCTAACCTTAGCCCTAACCATAGTCCTAACCCTAACCCTAACCATAGCCCTAACCCTAGACCTAGCCCTAGCCCTAGCCCTAACCCTAAACCTAACCATAGCCCCAACCATAGCCCTAGCCCTAGCCCTAGCCCTAACAGTAACCAAAACCCTAGCCCTAGCCCTAGCCCTAGCCCTAGCCCTAGCCCTAACCCTAACCCTAAACCTAGCCCTAACCCTAACCCTAACCCTAACCCTAGCCCTAGCCTTGCACTAGCCCTAGCCCTAGCCTTAGCCCTAACCCTAACCCTAACCCATGCCATAACCCTAACCCTAAACCTAACCCGAGCCCTAGCCCTAGCCCTAGCCCTAGCCGTAGCCCTAAACCTAAACCTAGTCCTAGCCCTAGCCCTAGTTCTAGCCCTAAACCTAACCCTTACCCTAACACTAACCCTAGGCGTACCCTAACCCTAACCCTAACCCTAGCCCTAGCCCTAGACCGCGCCCTAACCCTAACCATAAACCTAAACCTAACCATAATCCTAACCCTAGCCCTAACCCTAACCCTAACCCTAGCCCTAGCCCTAGCCCTAGCCCTTGCACTAGCCCTAGCCCTAGCACTAACCCTAGCCTTGCCCTAGCTCTAGCCCTATCCCTAAACTTAACCCTAGCCCTAGCCCTAAACCTAACGCTAACTCTAACGCTAACCCTAGCCCTAGCCCTAACCCTAGCCCTAGGTCCTGCCCTAGCCCTAGCCCTAGCCCTACCCCTAACCCTAACCCTAATCCTAGCCGTAGCCCTAGCCCTAGCCCTACCCCTAACCCTAACCCTAGCCCTAACCCTAACCCTAACCCTAGCCCTAACCCTTACCCTAGCCCTACCCTAACCCTAATCCAAGCCCTAGCCCTGGCCCTAGCCCTAGCCCTAGCCTTAACCCTAACCCTAACCCTAACCCTAACCCTGACCCTAAACCTAGCCCTAGTCCTAGCCCTTACACTAAACCTAATCCTAACCCTAGCCCTAGACCTAGCCCTAGACCTAGCCCTAGCCCTAATCCTAACACTAACCCTAGCCCTAACGCTAGGCCTAGCCCTAGCCCTAACCCTAACCCTAAGCCTAGCCCTAGCCCTAATCCTAGCCCTAGCCCTAACCCTAAACCTAACCCTAACCCTAGCCCTAACCCTAATCCGAACCCGAACCCTAGCCCTAGTACTAACCCTAACTCTAACCCTAGCCCTAGCCCTAAACCTAACCCTTACCCTAGCCCTAGCCCTAACCCTAACCCTAACCCTAACCCTAACCCTAGCCCTAGCCCTAGCCCTAGACCTAACCCTAACCATAGCCCCAACCCTAACCCTAACCCTACCCTAGCCCTAGCCCTAACACTAACCCTAACCCTTGCCCTAGCCCTAGTCCTAGCCCTAGACCTAACCCTAACCCTAGCCCTAACCCTAGCCCTAACCCTAACCCTAACCCTAGCCCTAGCCCTAGCCCTAGCCCTAGCCCTAACCCTAACCCTAACCCTAACCATAACCCTAGCACTAGCCCTAGCCCTAGACCTAGCCCTAACCCTAACCAAAACCCTAACCCAAACCCTAGCCCTAACCCTAACCCTAGCCCTAGCCCTAGACCTAGCCCTAACCCTAACCCTAACCCTAGCCCTAGCCCTAGCCCTAGCAATAACCCTAATCCTAGCCCTAGCCCTAACCCTAACCCTAACCTTAACCTAGCCCTAGCCCTAGCCCTAGCCCTAACCCTAACCCTAACCCTAACCCTAGCCCTAGCCCTAACCCTAACCCTAACCCTAGCCCTAGCACTAGTTCTAACACTAAACCTAACCCTAGCCCTAGTCCTAGCCCTAGACGTAACCCTAACCCTAGCCCTAACCCTAGCCCTAACCCTAACCCTAACCATAGCTCTAACCCTAGACCTAGCCATAGCCCTAGCCCTAACCCTAAACCTAACCATAGCCCCAACCCTAGCCCTAGCCCTAGCCCTAGCCCTAACCCTAACCATAAGCCTAGCAGTAGCCCTAGACCTAGCCCTCACCCTAAACAAAACCCTAAACCAAACCCTAGCCCTAACCCTAACCGTAACACTAGCCCTAGCCCTAGCCCTAGCCCTAACCCTAACCCAAACCCTAAGCCTAGCCCTAACCCTAACCCTAACCCTAACCCTAGCCCTAGCCTTGCACTAGCCCTAGCCCTAGCCTTAGCCCTAACCCTAAACCTAACCCAAGCCCTAACCCTAACCCTAACCCGAGCCCTAGCCCTAGCCCTAGCCCCAGCCCTAGACCTAACCCTAACCGTAACCCTAACCCTTGCCCTAAACCTAACCCTAGACCTACCATAACCCTGACCCTAGCCCTAGCCCTAAACCTAACCCTAACCTAGCCTTAGCCCTAGCCCTAACCCTAACCCTAACCCTAGCCCTAGACCTAGCCCTAACACTAACCCTAACCCTTGCCCTAGCCCTAGTCCTAGCCCTAGACCTAATCCTAACCCTAGCCCTAACCCTAGCCCTAACCTTAACCCTAACCATAGCCCTAACCCTAGACCTAGCCCTAGCCCTAGCCCTAACCCTAACCCTAACCCTAAACCTAACCCTAGCCCTAGCCCTAGCCCTAGCCCTAAACCTAACCCTAACCATAGCCCCAACACTAGCCCTAGTCCTAGCCCTAGCCCTAACCCTAACCATAACCCTAGCACAAGCCCTAGCCCTAGACCTAGCCCTAACCCTAACCAAAACCCTAACCCAAACCCTTCCCCTAACCCTAACCCTAACCCTAGCCCTAGCCCTAGCCCTAACCCTAACCCTAACCCTAACCCTAGCCCTAGCCCTAGCCCTAGCAATATCCCTAATCCTAGCCCTAGCCCTAACCCTAACCCTAACCCTAACCTAGCCCTAGCCCTAGCCCTAACCCTAACCCTAACCATAGCCCTAGCCCTAGCCCTAACACTAACCCTAGCCCTAGCCCTAGTCCTAGCCCTAGACGTAACCCTAACCCTAGCCCTAACCCTAGCCCTAACCCTAACCCTAAACATAGCCCTAACCCTAGACCTAGCCCTAGCCCTAGCCCTAGCCCTAATCCTAAACCTAACCATAGCCCCAACCCTAGCCCTAGCCCTAGCCCTAGCCCTAACCCTAACCATAACCGTAGCCCTAGCCCTAGCCCTAGACCTAGCCCTAACCCTTACCAAAACCCTAACCCCAACCCTAGCCCTAACCCTAACCGTAACCCTAGCCCTAGCCCTAGTCATAGCCCTAACCCTAAGCCGAACACTAAACCTAGCCCTAACCCT
>OX463233.1:22093031-22095531 GCA_949820135.1 Sylvilagus floridanus | reverse complement strand
TAGCCCTAGCCCTAGCCCTAACGCTAACCCTAACCCTACAACTAGCCCTAACCTTAACCCTAACCCTAGCCCTGGCCGTGCACTAGCCCTAGCCCTAGTCCGAGCCTAACTTAACCCTAACCCTAAACCTAACCCTAAACATAGCCCTTACCCTAACCCTAGCCCTAAACCTAACCCTAACCCTAAACCTAGCCCTAACCCTAACCCTAACCCTAAACCTAACCCGAACCCTAACCCTAGCCCTAACCCTAACCCTAGCCCTGGCCCTAGTCCTAGCCCTAGCTCTAACCCTTAACCTAACCCTAACCCTAAACCTAGCCCTAGCCCTAACCCTAAACCTAACACTAACCCTAGCCCTAACCTTAAACCTAACCCTAACCCACGCCCTAGCCCTAGCCCTAACCCTAACCCTAAAGCTAGCCCTAGCCCTAGCCCTAGCCCTAGCACTAACCCTAACTCTAGCCCTAACCCTAACTCTAACACTAACCCTAGCCCTAGCCCTAACCCTAACCCTAACCCTAGCCATAGCCCTAGCCCTAGCCTTAGCCCTAACCCTAAACCTAAACCTAACCCTAGCCCTAGCCCTAGTCCTAGCCCTAGCCCTAACCCTAAGCCTAACCCTAACCCTAAACCTAGCCCTAGCCCTAGCCCTAACCCTAACACTAACCCTAGCCCTAGCCCTAGCCCTAGACCTAGCCCTAGCCCTAGCCCTAGCCCTAACCCTAATCCTAACCCTAAACCAAGCCCTAACCCTAACCCTAACCCTACCCCTGGCCTTGCACTAGCCCTAGACCTAGACCGAGCCTAACCCTAACCCTAACCCTAAACCTAACGCTAACCCTAGCCCTAACCCTAACCCTAGCCCTAACCCTAACCCTAACCCTAGCGCTAGCCATAGCCCTAGCCCTAGCCCTAGCCCTAACGCTAACCCTAACCCTAACCCTAAACATAGCCCTAGCCCTAACCCTAGCCCTGGCCTTGCACTAGCCCTAGCCCTAGACCGAGCCTAACCCTAAACCTAACCCTAAACCTAACCCTAACCCTAGCCCTTACCTTAACCCTAACCCTAACCCTAGCCCTAGCCCAAGCCCTAGCACTAGCCCTAACCCTAGCCCTAGCCCTAGCCCTAGCCTAGACCTAACCCTAACCTTAACACTAACCCTAACCCTAACCCTAAACCTAAACCTAGCCCTAGTCCTAGCACTAGCCCTAACCCTAACCCTAACACTAGCCCTAGCCCTAGCCCTAACCCTAGCCCCAGCCCTAGCCCAAACCCTAACCCTAGCCCTAGCCCTAGCCCTAGCCCTAACCCACACCCTAGCCCTAGCCCTAGCCCTAACCCAAAACCTAAACCCAACCCTAGACTAGCCCTAGCCCTAGCCCTAGCCCTAGCCCTAACCCTAAGCCTAACCCTAACCCTAGCCCTAGCCATACCCCTAGCCCTAACTCTAACACTAACCCTAGCCCTAGCCCTAGTCCTAGCCCTAGCCCTAGCCCTAACCCTAACCCGAACCCTAAACTTAGCCATAACCATAACCCTAACCCTAGCCCTGGCCTTGCACTAGCCCTAGAACTAGACCGAGCCTAACCCTAACCCTAACCCTAAACCTAAACCTAACCCTAAACCTAGCACTAACCCTAACCCTAGCCCTAACCCTAACCCTAGCCCTAGCCATAGCCCTAGCCCTAACTCTAACACTAACCCTAGCCCTAGCCCTAGTCCTAGCCCTAGCACTAGCCCTAACCCTAGCCCTAGCACTAGCCCTAACCCTAACCCTAAAGCTAGCCCTAGCCCAAGCCCTAGCCCTAGCCCTAACCCTAACTCTAGCCCTAGCCCTAGCCCTAGCCCTAGCCCTAACCCTAACTCTAGCCCTAACCCTAACCCTAACACAAACCCTAGCCCTAGCCCTAACCCTAAACCTAATCCTAGCCCTTGCCCTAGCCCTAGCCCTAACCCTAAACCTAAACCTAACCCTAGCCCTAGCCCTAGTCGTAGCCCTAACCCTAAGCCTAAACCTTACCCTAGCCCTAGCCCTAGCCCTAGCCCTAAGCCTAACACTAACCCTAGCCCTAGCCCTAGCCCTAGCCCTAGCCCTAACGCTAACCCTAACCCTACAACTAGCCCTAACCTTAACCCTAACCCTAGCCCTGGCCGTGCACTAGCCCTAGCCCTAGTCCGAGCCTAAACTTAACCCTAACCCTAAACCTAACCCTAAACATAGCCCTAACCCTAACCCTAGCCCTAAACCTAACCCTAACCCTAGCCCTAGCCCTAACCTAACCCTAAACCTAACCTTAACCCTAGCCCTAACCTTAACCATAACCTTAACACTAGCCCTAGCCCTAGCCCTAGCCCTAGCACTAACCCTAGCCCTAGCCCTAGCCTAGACCTAACCCTAACCCTAACCCTAACCCTAACCCTAGCCCTAGCCCTAGCCTAGACCTAACCCTAACCCTAACCCTAACCCTAACCTAACCCTAGCCCTAGCCCTAGCACTAG
>OX463233.1:22080531-22088031 GCA_949820135.1 Sylvilagus floridanus | reverse complement strand
ACCTAGCCCTGGCTCTAACCCTAGCCCTAGCCCTAACACTAAACCTAACCCTAACCATAGCCCAAACCTTAACCCTAACCCTAACCCTAGACCTAGCCCTAGCCCTTGCACTAGCCCTAACCCTAGCCCTAGCCCTAGCCAAGATCTAACCCTAACCCTAACCTTAACCCTAACCCTAACCCTAACCCTAACCCTAACCCTAAACCTAGCCCTAGCCCTAGCACTAGCCCTAACCCTAACCCTAACACTAGCCCTAGCCCTAGCCCATCCCTAAACCTAGCCCTAGCCCTAGCCGAAACCCTAACCCTAGCCCTAGCCCTAGCCCTAACCCACAACCTAGCCCTAGCCCTAGCCCTAACCCTAGCCCTAGCCGTAACCCTAACCCTAACCCTAAACCTATCACTAGCCTTAGCCCTAGCCCTAGTTCTAGCCCTAACACTAACCCTAACCCTAGCCCTAGACCTAGTACTAGTCCAAACCCTAGCCCTAGCCCTAGTCCTAGCGCTAGCCCTAGCCCTAACCCTAACACTAACCATAGCCCTAGACCTAGCCCTAGCCATAACCCTAACCCTAGCACTAGCCCTAACCCTAACCCTAACCCTAACCCTAACCCTAACCCTAATCCTAGCCCTAGCCCTAGCCCTAGCCCTAGCCCTAACCCTAACCCTAAACCTAACACTAGCCCTCACCCCAACCCTAACCCTAACCCTAACCCTAGCCCTAAACCTATCCCTAGCCCTACCCTAACCCTAGCCCTAGCCCTACCCCTAACGATAACCCTAGCCCTAGCCCTAACCCTAAACATAACCCTAGCCCTAGCCCTAGCCCTAGCCCTAGCCCTAACACTAACCCTAACCCTAGCCCTAGCCCTAGCCCTAGCCCTAGCCCTAACCCTAAACCTAGCCCTAACCCTAGCCCTAACCCTAAGCCCAATCCTAGCCCTAACCCTAGACCTAGCCCAAGCCCTAGCCCTAGCGTAGCCCTAATCCTAACCCTAACCCTAATCATAACCCTAGCCCTAACGCTAACCCTAACCCTACACCTAGCCCTAACCCTAACCCTAACCCTACCCTGGCCGTGCACTAGCCCTAGCCCTAGATCGAGCCTAAACCTAACCCTAACCCTAAACCTAAACCTAAACCTAGCCCTAACCCTAACGCTATCCCTAACCCTAACCCTAACCCTAGCCCTAGCCCTAGCCCTAGCCCTGGCCCCAGCTCTAGCCCTTGCCCTAGCCCTATGCCTAGCCCGAGCCCTAACCCTAAACCGAACCCTAGCCCTAGCCCTAGCCCAAGCCCTAGCCCTAACCCTAACCATAACCCTAAACCTAGCCCTAACCCTAACCCTAACCCTAGCCCTAACCCTAAGCCTAGCCCTACCCTAACCCTAACCCTAAACCTAGCCCTAGCCCTAGCCCTAGCCCTAACACTAAACCATAACGCTGACCCTAAACCTAGACCTAGCCCTAGCCCTAGCCCTAGCCCTAGCCCTAGCCCTATCCCTAACCATAACCCTAGCCCTAGCCCTAGACCCAGACCATACCTAGCCCTAACCCTAAGCCCTAACCCTAATCCTAGCCCTAGCCCTAACACTAACCCTAAACCTAGCCCTAGCCCTAGCCCTGGCCCTAGCCCTAAACCTAAACCTAAACCTAACCCTAGCCCTAGCTTTAGCACTAACCCTAGCCCTAACCCTAAGCCTATACCTAAACCTAGCCCTAGCCGTAGCCCTAGCCCTAGTCCTAATGCTAACCCTAACCCTATACCTAGCCCTAACCCTAACCCTAACCCTACCCCTGGCTGTGCACTAGCCCTAGCCCTAGACCGAGCCTAAACCTAACCCTAACCCTAAACCTAACCCTAAACCTAGCCCTAACTCTAACCCTAGCCCTAAACCTAACCCTAACCCTAGCCCTAGCCCTAGCCCTAACCCTAAACCTAACCCTAACCCTAGCACTAACCTTAACCCTAACCCTAACCCTAACCCTAGCCCTAGCCCTAGCCCTAGCACTAGCCCTAAACCTAGCCCTAGCCCTAGCCTAGACCTAACCCTAACCCTAACCCTAAACCTAACACTCACCCTAGCCCTAACCTTAACCCTAACCCTAACCCAAGCCCTAGCCCTAGCCCTAGCACTAGACCTAACCCTAGCCCTAGCCCTAGCCCTAACCCTAACCCTAAAGCTAGCCCTAGCCTTAGCCCTAGCCCTAGCCCTAACCCTAACTCTATCCCTAACCCTAACCCTAACACTAACCCTAGCCCTAGCCCTAACCCTAACCCTAACCCTAGCCCTAGCCCTAGCCCTGGCCCTAGCCCTAACCCTAAACCTAAACCTAACCCTAGCCCTAGCTTAGCACTAACCCTAGCCCTAACCCTAAGCCTATACCTAAACCTAGCCCTAGCCCTAGCCCTAGCCCTAACCCTAACACTAACCCTAGCCCTAGCCCTAGCCCTAGCCCTAGCGCTAGCCCCAACCATAATCCTAACCCTAAACCTAGACCTAAACCTAACCCTAACCCTAGCCCTGGCCTTGCACTAGCCCTAGCCCTAGACCGAGCCTAACCCTAAACCTAAACCTAAACCTAACCCTAACCCTAGCCCTAAACTTAACCCTAGCCCTAACCCTAACCCTAACCCTAGCCCTAGCCCTAGCCCTAGCCCTAGCCCTAATCCTAAACCTAGCCCTGGCTCTAACCCTAGCCCTAGCCCTAACACTAAACCTAACCCTAACCATAGCCCAAACCTTAACCCTAACCCTAACCCTAGCCCTAGCCCTAGCCCTTGCACTAGCCCTAACCCTAGCCCTAGCCCTAGCCTAGATCTAACCCTAACCCTAACCCTAACCCTAACCCTAACCCTAAACCTAGCCCTAGCCCTAGCACTAGCCCTAACCCTAACCCTAACACTAGCCCTAGCCCTAGCCCTAGCCCTAGCCCATCCCTAAACCTAGCCCTAGCCCTAGCCGAAACCCTAACCCTAGCCCTAGCCCTAGCCCTAACCCACAACCTAGCCCTAGCCCTAGCCCTAACCCTAGCCCTAGCCGTAACCCTAACCCTAACCCTAAACCTATCACTAGCCTTAGCCCTAGCCCTAGTTCTAGCCCTAACACTAACCCTAACCCTAGCCCTAGACCTTTTACTAGTCCAAACCCTAGCCCTAGCCCTAGTCCTAGCGCTAGCCCTAGCCCTAACACTAACACTAACCATAGCCCTAGACCTAGCCCTAGCCATAACCCTAACCCTAGCCCTAGCCCTAACCCTAACCCTAACCCTAACCCTAACCCTAACCCTAATCCTAGCCCTAGCCCTAGCCCTAGCCCTAGCCCTAACCCTAACCCTAACCCTAACCCTAACCCTAACCCTAGCCCTAACCCTAAGCCTAGCCCTACCCTAACCCTAACCCTAAACCTAGCCCTAGCCCTAGCCCTAGCCCTAACCCTAAACCATAACGCTGACCCTAAACCTAGACCTAGCCTAGCCCTAGCCCTAGCCCTAGCTCTAGCCCTAACCCTAACCATAACCCTAGCCCTAGCCCTAGACCCAGACCATACCTAGCCCTAACCCTAACCCTAACCCTAATCCTAGCCCTAGCCCTAACACTAAACCTAAACCTAGCCCTAACCCTAACCCTAACCCTAACCCTAAACCTAGCCCTAGCCCTAGCCCTAGCCCTAGCACTAGACCAAGCCCTAACCCTAAACCTAACCCTAAACCTAACCCTAACCCTAGCCCTAAACCTAACCCTAGACCTAGCCCTAGCCCTAGCCCTAGCCCTAGTCCTAACCCTAACCCTAAACCTAGCCCTTGCCCTAGCCCTAACCCTAACCCTAACACTAACCCTAGCCCTAGCCCTAGCGCTAACCCTAACCCTAGAGCTAGACCTAGCCCTAGCCCTAGCCCTAACCCTAACCCTAGCCCTAGCCCTAGCCCTTGCCATAGCCCTAGCCCTAACCCTAACCCTAGCCCTAGCCCTAGCCCTAACCCTAGACCAGGCCTAACCCTAAACATAACCCTAACCCTAGCCCTAACATTAACCCTAGCCCTAACCCTAGCTCTAGCCTTAGCCCTAGCCCTAGCCTATCCCTAGCCCTAGCCCTAGCCCTAACCCTAAACCTTACCCTAAACCTAGCCCTAACCCGAACCCTATCCCTAGCCCTGGCCTTATACTAGCCTAACCCTAGCCCTAACCCTAACCCTAAACCTAAACCTAACCCTAACCCTAACCCTAGCCCTAGCCCTAGCCCTAGCCGTAGCCCTAGCCCTAGCCCTAGCCCTAACCCTAACGCTAGCCCTAACCCTAACCCTAACAGTAGCCCTAGCCCTAGCCTTAACCCTAAACCATAATCATGGCGCAAAACCTAGCCCTAGCCCTAACCGTAAACCTAAACCTAACCTTAGCCCTAGCCCTAGTCTTAGCCCTAGCCCTAACACTAACCCTAAACCTTACCCTAACCCTAGCCCAAGCCCTAGCCCTAGCCCTAGCCCTAACCCTAACACTAACCCTAGCCCTAGGAATAGCCCTAGCCCTAGCCCTAACCCTAAACCTTACCCTAAACCTAGCCCTAACCCTAACCCTAACCCTAGCCCTGGCCTTACACTAGCCCTAGCCCTAGACCGAGCCTAACCCTAACCCTAACCCTAAACCTAACCCTAACCCTAGCCCTAACCCTAACCCTAGCCCTAACCTTAAGCCTAACCTAACCCTAGCCATAGCCCTAGCCCTAGCCCTAACCCTAACCCTAACCCTAACCCTAACCCTAGCCCTAGCCCTAACCCTAGACCAGGCCTAACCCTAAACCTAACCCTAACCCTAGCCCTAACATTAACCCTAGCCCTAACGCTAGCTCTAGCCTTAGCCCTAGCCCTAGCCCTAACCCTAGCCCTAACCCTAGCCTAGTCCTACCCCTAGCCCTAACCCTAACACTAACCCTAACCCTAGACCTAGCCCTAACCCTAAACCTAGCCCTAACCCTAACCCTAAACCTAACCCTAACCCGAGCCATAACCCTAACCCTAACCTTAACCCTAACCATAGCCCTAGCCCTAGCCCTAGCCCTAGCCCTAACCCTAACACTAACCCTAAACCTAGCCCTAGCACTAACCCTAATCCTAACTCTAACCCTGGCCCTAACCCTAACCCTAGCCCTAACCCTAACCCTAGCCCTAGCCCTATCCCTAGCCCTAGCCCTAACACTAACCCTAACCCTAACCCTAGCCCTAACCCTAAACCTAACCCTGGCCCTAACCCTAGCCCTAACCCTAACCCTAACCCTGGCCCTAACACTAGCCCTCACCCTAACCCTAACCCTAACCCTAACCCTAACCCTAGCCCTAAACCTAACCCTAGCCCTACCATAACCCTAACCCTAGCCCTAGCCCTAACCCTAAAGATAACCCTAGCCCTAGCCCTAACCCTAAACATAACCCTAGCCTTAGACCTAGCCCTAGCCCTAGCCCTAGCCCTAACACTAACCCTAACCCTAGCCCTAGCCCTAGCCCTAGCCCTAGCCCTAAACCTAAACCTAGCCCTAACCCTAGCCCTAACCCTAAGCCTAATCCTAGCCCTAACCCTAGCCCTAACCCTAAGCCTAATCCTAGCCCTAACCCTAGACCTAGCCCAAGCCCTAGCCCTAGCGTAGCCCTAATCCTAACCCTAACCCTAACCCTATCCCTAGCCCTAACGCTAACCCTAACCTTACACCTAGCCCTAAACCTAACCCTGACCCTAGCCCTGGCCGTGCACTAGCCCTAGCCCTAGATCGAGCCTAAACCTAACCCTAACCCTAAACCTAACCCTGGCCCTAACCCTAGCCCTAACCCTAAACCTAACCCTGGCCCTAACCCTAGCCCTAGCCCTAGCCCTAGCCCTAACCCTAGCCCTAGACCTAACCCTAAACCTAACCCTAACCCTAGCCCTAACCTTAACCCAAACCCTAACCCTAGCTCTAGCCCTAGCCCTAGCCCTAGCACTAGCCCTAACCCTAGCCCTAGCCCTAGCCTAGACCTAACCCTAACCCTGAACCTAACCCTAACCCTAACCCTAAACCTAGTCCTAGCCCTAGCACTAGCCCTAACACTAACCCTAACACTAGACCTAGCCCTAGACCTAGCAATGGCCCTAACCCTAGCCCTAGCCCTAACCCTAACCCTAACCCTATCACTAGCCCTAGCCCTAGCCCTAGCCCTAGCCCTAACCCTAACCCTAGCCCTAGACCAAACCCTAGGCCTAGCCCTACCCTAGCCCTAGCTCTAGCCCTAGCCCTAGTCATAACCCTAACCCTAGCCCTAGCCCTAACCCTAACCCTAACCCTAACCCTAACCCTAACCGTAACCCTAACCATAATCCTAGCCCTAGCCCTAGCCCTAGACCTATCCCTTGCCCTAGCCCTAGCCATAGCACTAACCATAACCCTAATACTAACCCTAACCCTAGCCCTAACCCTAACCCTAGGCGTACCCTAACCCTAACCCTAACCCTAACCCTCGCCCTAACCCTAACCCTAACAATAACCTTAGACCTAGCCCTAGACCTTGCCCTAGCCCTAGCCCTAGACCGAGCCCTAACACTAACCCTGACCCTAAACCTAACCCTAACCCTAACCATAGCCCTATCCCTAACCCTAACCCTAACCCTAGCCCTAGCCCTAGACCGAGCCCTAACCCTGACCCTTAACCTAAACCTAACCCTAACCCTAGCCCTATCCCTAACCCTAACCCTAACCCTAGCCCTATCCCTAAGCCTAACCCTAACCCTAACCGTAGCCCTAGCCCTAGCCCTAGCCCTAGACCGAGCCCTCACCCTAACACTAACCCTAACCCTAACCCTAACACTAACCCTAGACCTATCCCTAAACCTAGCCCTAGCCCTAGCCCTAACACTAAACCTAACCCTAGCCCTAGCCCTAGCCCTAGCCCTAACCCTAACCCTAACCCTCACCCTAGGCCTAGCCCTAGCCCTGGCCCTAACCCGAACCCTAACCCTAGCCACAGCCATAGCCCTAGCCCTAACCCTCACCCTAGTCCTAGCCTTAACCCTAGGCCTAGCCCTAGCACTAGCCCTATCCATAACCCTAACCTTAGCCCTAGCCCTAGCCCTAGCCCAAACCCTAACCCTAGCCCTAGCCCTAGCCCTAGCTCTAGCTGTAACCCTAACCCTAGCCCTAGCCCTAAACCTAACCCTAACGCTAACCCTAGCCCTAGCCCTAGCCCTGGCCCCAGCTCTAGCCCTTGCCCTAGCCCTATGCCTAGCCCGAGCCCTAACCCTAACCCTAAACCTAGCCCTAGCCCTAGCCCAAGCCCTAGCCCTAACCCTAACCATAACCCTAACCCTAGCCCTAACCCTAACCCTAACCCTAGCCCTAACCCTAAGCCTAGCCCTACCCTAACCCTAACCCTAAACCTAGCCCTAGCCCTAGCCCTAGCCGTAACCCTAAACCATAACGCTGACCCTAAACCTAGACCTAGCCCTAGCCCTAGCCCTAGCCCTAGCCCTAACCCTAACC
>OX463233.1:22068031-22070531 GCA_949820135.1 Sylvilagus floridanus | reverse complement strand
AGCCCTAACCCTAACACTAGCCCTAGCACTAGCCCTAGCCCTAGCCCTAACCTTAAACCTAACCCTAACCCTAAACCTAGCCCTAGCCCCAGCCCTAGCCCTAACCCTAACCCTAGCCCTAGCCGTAGCCCTACCCCTAGCCCTAAACCTAACCGTAACACTAGACCTAGCCCTAGCCCTAGTCCTACCCCTAAACCTAAACCTAACCCTAGCTCTAGCCCTAGCCCTAGACCTAGCCCTAGCCCTAGCCCTAACCCTAAGCCTAACCCTAACCCTAGCCCTAGCCCTAGCCCTAGCCCTAGCCCTAACCCTAACCCTAACCCTAGCCCTAGCCCTAGCCCTAACCAAAACCCTAAAGCTAGCCCTAGCCCTAGCCCTAGCCCTAGCCCTAACCCTAACTCTAGCCCTAACCCTAACCCTAACACTAACCCTAGCCCTAGCCCTAAACCTAACCCTAACCCTAGCCCTAGCCCTAGCCCTAGCCCTAGCCCTAACCCTAACCCTAACCCTAAACCTAGCCCTAACCCTAACCCTAACCCTAGCCCTGGTCTTGCACTAGCCCTAGCCCTAGACCGAGCCTAACCCTAACCCTAACCCTAAACCCTGGCCCTAACCCTAGCCCTAACCCTAACCCTAGCCCTAACCCTAACCCTAAACCTAGCCCTAGCCCTAGCCCTAGCCCTAGCCCTAGCCCTAACCCTAACACTCACCCTAACCCTAAACCTAGCCCTAGCCCTAACCCTAAACCTAGCCCTAACCCTAAACATAACCCTAACCCTAGCCCTAACCTTAACCCTAACCCTAACTCTAGCCCTAGCCCTAGCCCTAGAACTAGCCCTAACCCTAGCCCTAGCCCTAGCCTAGAGCTAACACTAACCCTAACCCTAACCCTAACCCTAACCCTAGCCCTAGGCCTAGCACTAGCCCTAAACCTAACCCTAACACTAGCCCTAGCCCTAGCCCTAGCCCTAGCCCTAACCCTAGCCCCAGCCCTAGCCCAAACCCTAACCCTAGCCCTAGCCCTAACCCTAGCCCTAACCCTCACACTAACCCAAGCCCTAGCCCTAACCCTAGCCCTAGCCCTAACCCTAACCCTAACCCTAAACCTATCACTAGCCCTAGCCCTAGCAATAGCCTTAGCCCTAACACTAACCCTAACCCTAGTCCTAGCCCTAGCCCAAACCCTACCCCTAGCCCTAACCCTAACCCTAACCCTAGACCTAGCCCTAGCCCTAGCCCTAACACTAAACCTAAACCTAACCATAGCCCTAGCCTAGCCCTAGCCCTAGCCCTAACCCTAAGCCTAACCCTAAACCTAGCCCTAGACCTAGCCCTAGCCCTAGCCCTAGCCCTAGCCCTAGCCCTAACCCTAACCCTAACCCTAGCCCTAGCCCTAGCCGTAGTCCTAGCCCTAGCCCTAACCCTAAACCTAACCCTAACACTAGCCCTAACCTTAACCCAAACCCTAACCCTAGCCCTAGCCCTAGTCCTAGCACTAGCCCTAACCCTAGCCCTAGCCCTAGCCTAGACCTAACCCTAACCCCAACCCTAAACCTAACCCTAAACAGAAACCTAGCCCTATCCCTAGAACTAGCCCTAACCCTAACCCTAACACTAGACCTAGCCCTAGTCCTAGCCCTAACCCTAGCCATAGCCCTAACCCTAACACTAACCCTAACCCTATCACTAGACATAGCCCAAGCCCTAGCCCTAACCCTAACCCTAACCCTAACTCTAACCCTAACCCTAACCCTAAACCTAGACCTAGACCTAGCACTAGCCATAACCCTAACCCTAACACTAACACTAGCCCTAGCCCTAGCTCTAGCCCTAGTTCTAGCCCTAACCCTAACCCTAGCCCCAGCCGTAGCCCAAACACTAACCCTAGCCCTAGCCCTAGCCCTAACCCTCACCCTAGCCCTAGCCCTAGCCCTAGCCCTAACCCTAACCCTAACCCTAGCCCTAACCCTAACACTAAACCTAACCCTAACCCTAACCCTAGCCTTAGCCCTAGCCCTAGCCCTAGCACTAGACCAAGCCCTAACCCTAACCCTAACCTTAAACCTAACCCTAACCCTCGCCCTAACCATAACCGTAGCCCTAACCCTAGCCCTAGCCCTAGATTAGACCTAACCCTAACCCTAACCCTAACCCTAACTCTAAACCTAGCTCTAGGACTAGCACTAGCCCCAACACTAACCATAACACTAGCCCTAGCCTAGCCATAGCCCTAGCCCTAACCCTAAACCTAGCCCTAGCCCTAGCACTAGCCCCAACACTAACCATAACACTAGCCCTAGCCCTAGCCCTAACCCTAGCCCTAAACATAACAATAGCCCTACCCTAGCCCTAGCCCTAGCCCTAACCCTAACACTAGCCCTAGCCCTAGCCCTAGCCCTAACCCTAAACCTAACGCTAAACCTAAACCTAGACCTAGCCCTAGCCCTAGCCCTAACCCTAACCCTAGCCCTAGCCCTAGCCCTACCCCTAGCCCTAACCC